>VDFB02335710.1:0-49484 GCA_007258455.2 Sequoia sempervirens | reverse complement strand
TAGATACATGAAAAACTTGTATCTGTATGTGCTAACTAAATAGTATGCAGTTTCTTTTGAGTCTTCAATAGTAGAGATATGAATTTCTGGGTTGCTGTTCTTTTGATTCATCAATATAGTTTTAGTACAGTTCTATCTTATAGTTACTTTTCTCTCCTCAAACTTATTTGTAATGGTTGTAATATCTAGTTCCATTTACCTATTTTGGTCATCCTTGGATATTAATACTAGCATAGATATCTTAAATACATCTATCTAAAAGATGCTGAGAGATATCAGCCTCAAGGCACCTATATTGGATCTGTGACATTGGTTAGACAGGCACCTTGAGATTGATATCTCTTGGCATCCTTTAGATAGATATATTTTAGATATTAATCCTAGTTTATTAGGTTTCTATGTAGATGTTTATACAATTGGACGTAATGAATCGTTTTTAATGTAAATGACCATCAGATTTATGTTAAGGGGTTTTTGTTATCCAATCACTCCATTACAACTCCCCCTTTCTCTCATTGTAGTTATGCCTATCAGTTTAATTTCTTTTTCATATTCTTTGAGAGTTTTCAAAAGGTCTACCACATCTGAGATCAGGTTCATGCTCCCATCCAATAGTTCTCAAGCTGATATGCATGGGAATAGGGGACAAAGAGAATGGAAGATTATATTGTTGGGAGACGATATGAGGTCCAGACAATAACAATGCAGAAATGCAATCCTTGGCCACCAACCTAGTCAAAAGTAATGAGCAATACACAGTAACTCTTCTTGTACAAGGCCCATCACTGCTTCATATGAATTTAATCTGCATGTGACAACGGAAGCAACTAATACCACAAGTAACACGACAATGAAAGCACTAGCTTCCACTAGCTTGGACACAGCATATAATAATGAGGGCAGTGGTATCCACAAGGCACATAAAAATGAAAGCACTAGCCACATGTTACCTAGAATTTTCACTCTGTATGGCCCCATCAAGGCATAGAAGAACTAAGGTCATCAACATAATGAAATTATGTAACACTAATAAATTCATCTAGTTCGACCAAGGTGCCTATAAGATGCATTCACTCTACCCACACACGGCAAGAGGAAAGTAGCACCCTCATCGTAAATTTTCCTCCATAATGCTTTAAGAGCTCACCATTCTATTATTCCACCACCAATTTTTTAATTGCTTTAATAGGCTGAAAGCTGAAGCCTGAACTGAGCTAAGTACTCCTTAGCAAAATGAGTATGGGAATGATCTGCAAAAGTGGTTGGAGAATGATATATCTAATGGTGTCTGCTTATTTTCTAATAAATTTACCCAGTATGTTTGTGGTTCTCCAGTGAATACAATACTTATATAAAGTGGTTGATACAATTACTTGCATGGGAATTTTATGTATATCTGAAAGAACATGATGAAGTCAAGCCCAACAGTTTTTTGTTCATTGGTTAGTGTAATTTTTTACCTGCAAAAAAGAAAGACATACATGGAGCTCAAGCACTCACCCTTCAGTTAATCCACAACCACCTAGATGATATACCTGATGCAATTAATCAAGGTTGCCTGTGAAACTATATTCCATGTAATCTAAAGTTCATTTCAATGATCTTCACTATCAAACCCATTTTTTTAGATGAAGTTATGAACCTAGTCTAACAACTTTTAGATTAGTTATTGATCCTTTCTTGATTAGCTGCCTTTTTTTTTGTGATAAAACTATTTTATCATATTTGAAGCATAGTTATCCATAAAATGGAATTTATAAACCCAATGTTCATTTTCTGCGTGAACAGTCAAAGGTCTTGGCTATTTAGCAAAAATTTTCTGAGATATGTATTTATCTTGTAAACTCATTTTGTAATATACAATGCACTTGTGCCAAGAATCGGTGATGTGGTTATTTGCCTACTTTATCTATTTTTCCTGATTGCACATAATTATTTGTCCAGATTCAAGCGGCACTTTTTTGTGGCTGTGGAATTCTTTTGATGATAAAAAATGTTTTGGCTTCTATGTTTGACCAAGAATCATTTTTTCCCACATCTTTTCAGGGTTTTGTTGAAGATCAATTTGGCCTTGGTTTGATTGCAAGGGCTGCTGAGGAAGGAATAACATCTATAAGGCCATTAGGTAGAATGATATTCAACATTGGAGGTCGGCCAGGGCAAGCTGTTTGTGAACGTTTATTTGAAAGAAGAGGGTTTCGTATTTCAAAAATTTGGCAAACCAAAGTTATTCAGGTTGAGTACATGGCAATCTTGTCCTGCATCTTCAAATGCCCTTATGCCTTTGTTACTGATTTCTCTATTATTTTTTTTGTCATTTTTATCTAGAAATTTATATGTAGTCAATGCCATATTTAATATACTGTGTTACACACTATTTGGATTTTGTTTATATGTTTTGAAATTTAAATAATAACAAAAAAGCACCTAGTTAATTGCATATAAGCAGGTATTTACTAGTCTTAAAGAACAAGAAATGATTAGAAGTTCTACCAATTGGTTCAGGCTATTCCATATACAATGCAAGTCTTTGTAACGAAGGATTAAGAAAAGACTAATAAACATATAGGAGTGAACAAAAAAATGTACAAGGTGGTACAATCTATGCATGGCACAAAGGAATTTGTTTAATGGGTTTGTCACTTGAAAAGGTAGATAAAGGTGAAAAGCATGTTGAGAATCCTCTGGAAACAGCATAATATTAATTGAAAATCAATTCTTAAGTGCCTATATATGAAGGGTAAAGAATCTCCACAAGAAAAAAATTATCTGGCATGGATGTTCTGCCAAAATATTTTTTATTATTAGTTTTTTGTAAAGATTCTTTGCAGTGATGTGCTATTCTCCTGTTTAATCTTATTAACTGAAATTTTCTTAAAACTGTTATTCAACTGGAAACTTAGTATATCTTCATTGTCACTTTTGAGCTAATTAGCTGCAATTGGTGTTTTTGTCAGGCTGCTGATACAGACATTTCTGCTCTTGTTGAAATTGAAAAAAGTAGTCGTCATCGATTTGAGTTCTTCATGGGCCTTGTAAGTGATGAGCCTATCTGCGCTCGGACAGCTTGGGCTTATGCAAAATCTGGAGGGCCAATTTCACATGCTTTATCAGTCTACAGTTGTGAGCTACGCCAGCCAAATCATGTATGCCAAATTTATTATTTCATATCCTGCAAAAATAAGAGTTGTTTTGTATAGTGAATGTTTTCCCAGATTTTGACTGTGTACAGTTGCAAATTATAGGTCAAAACGATTTTCAACTTTTTAAAAAAAGGTTTCCACGAAGCGAGCAGTTCTTTGGATTTATCATTCAAAGATGATTTGGTAGCAGATGAGAAGATTCCATATTTAGGTTATCTTGCAAAAGTCTTGGAAGAGAATTCATTTTTTCCCTATGAACCACCAGCAGGCAGTACGAGATTTCGTAATCTAATCGTGCATTTCATGCGTATCTATCATCATCTTCCTTTAACTCCTGATGTGAGTTATTTCTTCTCTCCATTTGTACATATTTTTTGTTTTATATTTCAAATCAACCTATGAAGTTATATATTTTATCCTTACTAACATAGACATTCACAGTTTCTAAACAAATGTTTAATTATTGTTAGGCTTGTAGAAAATGTGGATTTGTTTGCTATTCTATTGTGAATGTAGTATGCATTGGAGTCTTCAGCATTTCAAGTTTGCAATATATGAAAATGAAGACATTCTCATGATTGTTCAATGAGAATATAGGTATCATTACCATTTTACTAAAATGAGAATGAAAGATTATTTAAAAATAAAATAATCCAAATACCTATCTGCCTGAATACGTGAGGAGAATGTCATATGGAATGTGTCACCTTACGAGCTATTTGTTAAAAACAGAAAAATAATACAAAATTAAGATATTCTTGTGGGAGATGAGTCATTAAAAGAATGCAAAATGATTCTAATTGACGGCGCTCATTATGCACATTCAAAAGATAAAACCTTACGTCAACTCAGGATATAAAAAAATAACATTTCGAGAGTACAAGATTAAACATTTTCTGTAACACCCTGTATGATGCTAATACATCATCTTTCACATGCATTTTTCTGAACTTCTCAATTTTCTCCACAGATAATCTTTAGTGAGAATCTCAACCATTTGATCCGAAGTTGAAATACACACTCAACTGCTTTGCTTTGCATATACTCTCAAAATGGTTAGTCAGCTCCATGCTTAGGGTTCTTCAAAAGTCTAATTGCTTTGTGATTATTTCAAAACAATGTTGTAGGATCATTGTACAGAAGTCCAAAATTACTAAGAAGCGTTCTTCGACAAAGTGTCTCATCTGTAGATGTAACTTTTGTCTTATTCTGGTTTCCATTTTGGTTGATCACAAAAATTCAATATCTTGTTTCTTACTGCACCAAGCAATTACATCAAAATGAAAAGTGAATGCATATTCAAGTGTAGGTCTTTTATTTATCAATGTTGCCCACCTAATCTGAGTCTTTGTAGCCACAAAGTTTGAGTTATCAAGTGAAGAGGATTCCAAATCTGATGATGCTTTTTACATATCTCAGAATCATTTTTAAAGATTTCTAGTGAGATGGATGAAGAGCTCATGTTATCACTCAAGACCGACAACATAACTAATATCAGATCTAGTGGTAATCAAATGAATGAGACTTCTCACAAGTTGCCAATATCAAGTACTATCGAAAGGCTTATCAGATGTATCCCTGGTCAACTTGGCCTCAGCTTCATATGAAAGCAGTGCAAAAGGCAGCATATTTAGATTGAGATGCTAATTTGAACTTTTAATTCTGCCGTACTTCTATACTAAAGTACTAATGCAAAGGACTAGAAAATGTGATTGGATTCACAACTAGTCTTTCTATGGAAGGTAAAACACTCATTAGTGCAAGATTACCAAGCACTTGGAACTTGCTTTAAGCCATAAAAGGCTTCTCGAGACTACAAATTACACTCTTTACCAACTTGAACTGATCCAGAAGGTTGCTGCATGTAGGCTTCTTCATCAAGAATGCTTTTTAGAAAGGGACTTTAACATCCATTTGATGTGATTCATAACTTCTTTGAAGTCCATGTCTAAACTAGAGCATAACCATTGACCACAAGTTGAGCTTTGTACCCGTCAATAGAATCATCAAACTTAAGATTAACTCTATAACCGCATTGACAGCCAATTGTTCTTTTGTTTGCAGGAAGCTTAATAACATCCCAAATGTCATCTTTCAAGATAGAAATTATTTCTTCTTTTGTGGCCTCTTACCATCGATCTTAATTTTGGGCCTTTAATGTGACACTAGTTTGTCAACTAAGCATCATACATTAATGTATACTTATTTGAGCACCTTCACTACATTGACACATTTCAACCTTTGAGATTTTTGTGGTTTCCAAGTATCATTCTGGAATTGTGTCCTAAGAGATTGGACATTCGCTTCTCTCCCCATTTTTGCTCTCTTTTTCTCTCACATACCATTGGCTTATTTTTTCCATTGACATTTTCAATAAATACAATGAGATTGGGCATTCACTTCTCTCCTCAGTTTTGCTCTCTTTTTTGCTCACATACCATTGGCTTATTTTTTCCATTGACATTTTCAATATATACAATCACTTCGTCTACTCATTGAACAAAATGCTGCTACTAATTACATATCATTCAGGCTGGTGATTTTGAATCATCACTATACCCTGCAAAACTATTGTACACTTTTAGAACTCAATATTGCTGTTTTTTATATCATTTGACTTATTTTTTCCTTTTGACATTTTCAATATATACAATCCCTCATTTACACATTGAAAAAGATAACCCTACTAATAACGTTTATTATTTCGGGTGGTGATTTTGAATCATCATCATACCCCGCAAAACTATTATGCACTTTTAGAATCCATTCATTGTGTATGTGACAATGTGTACATATGCAGTACACACAAAACCACAAATGTTTGCTAAATTGGGGTTTCTTACAGTTTACCCATACATGCTTCTCTAACAGTAACATTACAAATTACTTAAGTAGAACTTATGCTTAATATGTAGATAGTTTTTTTAACAAATTCATACCAGAAACCAGCCGAGGCATTTTTAGCTTGAAGTATACATCTTCCAATTTCTATAATAGTATGATTCATCCCTTCTGTAACCCATTTTTTGTGGACTATGTGATGCCATATTGTTTGCAGAAATTATTGGATTTGTACTCATCATCCATGTTACTTAAAATAAGATTTTGTTATTTGAATTCTTTTTGCCAACTTGAAATTCTTTGTATTTGGAGAATGCTTCTGAATTAATTTTTGAGAAGATAAATCCATAGCTTCCTAGTGAAATCTTTAGTGAATGCAATGAAATACTTTTCCCCTCCAAGTGAGTTTGAAACATTAAAACTTACCCAAAACTTGCAGAAATAGTGAGTCCGAAAGAAAGCTAAGAAACTTGTTCATTAACTTGCCTATGCCAATTATTTGGCAAGTTTTGAGAGTCTTATTGAGTTTAAATATTTTTAAGATTTATCGAGTTGTCAAGCCCGAGTCAAAATTGGGTCTGCCGAGTTTTTACCGAGTTGTGAATTTTTGAACCATGCTTTGAAAAGCAGCCACATTAATGCAAATTTGATCCACTTGATTTTAGATTACAATTTTTTTCCAGTGTTGCTTGCTAAATGTATATGTTTTAGGAATTCTGTCATATTTAGTTACCAAGGTAAGTTGTGCACCATATTCAGTTTTTTCCAGGTTAAGACTTTTGGAAGTTCAAATGACCACAATCATGTCATATAGAGTTTTGAGAATCTTTTGTTACAAGGCCACACTCAAGCTTACTTATCATAGATTCCACCATCCCACTTCCCGTGCCCAATTACATTTCTATTTTTCTTTATGAGAGACTTGCCTTAGCAAATACTGTTGGAGATTTACCGAAGGTAAGTAATGCACCATATTCAATTCACTCTAGTTGAAGATTAAATGTCCAGGACCATGTCATATAGTATATTATGAATCTTTTGTTACAAGGCCATATCCAAGCTTACCTTGGAAATTGTAGATTGCACTGTCCTAAATACCCTGCCCAATTATGTTCCTGTTTCATTATGACACACTTACCTTAACTACATGCTTACTTACCAAAGGCAAGTTTTACATCATATTCATTTTACAATGTTGAATACTTTGGATGTTCAAACTTCAAACAATAACAATCATGTCATATATTATTTTGATAATATTTTAGGCTACATTCAAGCTTACCAGAAAGATTGTAGATTCCATCCTCAATGATACCCTGCCCACTTATTACATTTTTATTTCATTTTTTGACATTAATCTTAAATTCCAATCCTTGCTTAGTCATCCAACTTACTGAGAGCAAATTGCTGTAAATGAAGGTACACACAAACACAGATGTCATTTTGCATCTGCCATAACCAGGGACATGTTCGTTATTATATTTCCTTTCCAAGAACTTTATGTGAACTACTATTACCAAGTACCACGGGTCCATCATAAGTATTGGCAGTTATTCATCAAAACATCATTTGTGTTGTAGTTATGTGCTTGCAAATCAAATATCCAAGTACTATTCCCTTTAGGTGTTGAATTGCATGCCATAAAAACCATAGTGTGATCGTTGTCATCTTGAGTGGTATTATCAGCTTTTGCTTTCTTTTCCTTGTCAATGTTTTTCCTGACATGTATTTTCTGTTGTACCCATATAAGATTTTTCATATGATGCCAAATATCAAGCCACAGTCCATTTTTTTGTGAAGTTGAGAGTCTTGTTTGTCCTATGTTGTTCTTATCCTTATTTCATATCATTGCATAGATCGTGGAATAAAGCTTTTAAAGCCATTTATCACAGTGGAGAAAATAAGTTCTTGATGGAGAAACCTGCTAAGTAGAGTTTGCACACACTTGTTATGGGAAGATGAGTTTGAGTTTTTGATGTGTCTCATATGCATGTAACAAGTATGCACTGCTGTGAAGAAAAACAATGTCATATCTGTTTTCAGGGGAATCATCCATACGAGGTAACATGAAAGAGTGCTTGTTGAAGTGCACACTCGTAAGAAGGAAGGTTTGAATTCAAAATACAAGTGTTGAAAGGCATCTGCAAATAAACTGAAGCCAAAACACAGAGCAACTTAGGCACGTGCTTATATAATGAAAATATCATTTCCAAAATTCATGGTCAGCAACAATTCACATTGGCATATGTTTAAATGAAATAAGAAACATTTTAAAGTGTTTTGGAAATTTATGGTGAAGCTAGGGTGTGTGCCTTGTTGGGACAGAACAAGCAAACTTTAAGGTGAAAATCATGCCCAGAATACAGTCATGTGCCATGAAAGGGCATAAATTGTTGGGAGTTCAAAAATGTGCATACAAGGTGGAACTCTCATGCCTGACTTAAAAAAGTTTGCTTTCAAAACCAAAATGTGTCCATGTATGATTGTGCACCCACAAATTGTGCATAAAATTTGCAGAACAGTAAAAATAGTATCTAGGGCATGAAGCATGCGGGCATAAAAACTAAAAATGTGTCTAGGGCATTGGGTGTGCGGGCATAAAGAAACAGGTTTTGGTTACTAAAAATTGTGGTCTAACAGTGGCATGTGTGTAAAGCTTAGGTGTGCGCTTAATTATTCTATTTATAATTAAGAACACTGCCTTTAGCACAAATTACATTCTAATACTGTCATTTGAAGTATTATTTAAGTAGAACCGCATTTTATATTCTATGATTTCCAGCAAGTAGTTGTAGTCATAAGACTATGGATCATTAATTGTGTGCCTTTAATTTTGTATTTGGAAATTCCCAACTACTTTATCTAGGGTTGCTAGTGGACATGGGATCTTCTGCTTTTTAGCTAATGAACATTCCCTTGCCAGATGTCCATATGCATGACATGCCCTGCAAGTAAACAGGATAGATATCTAACTCACCTTTAGTCTTATGCTCTCTGAAGGGGTTTATCCAATTCAAATTCTATACATATTCTTGCATGTTTTGACGCTCCTCTTCTCATGGTAGATTTTGAGAGAGACAAGTTGAATCATGAAATCTGCCAGCTTTTGGAAAACATTATTGTAATGCCCTATTTAAATTTTTAATTTTTTAATATCCCGAAGGGAATATAATTTCTATACAATAATATATACACTGGAAACTATACTTTTTCCAATTGGTATTTCTGTTAATTAATCAAATTTGCACAATTAGATCTCTTTTAAAGATAGCAATCAGATTTACTGATAAACAGCAAATGTTATTAACCTGAAATTTTAATAATGTCTACTAGAAGATAGCCAACTTAGCACAATGGTAATTTCCGTGTGAAATTGCTCTTGAGAAATTGTGGGTTTCCATCCTTCAATTGCTGCCATGAGGGGTTTCATCCTCAGGTTAAATAAGCCGCAGTTGCATGCTCTAAAGGAGTAATAATCAAATAATAAAAGATGTATTCTTCATATGGTGGTTACTTCTTGTTTGGTGTGTCTAAAATTATCTTTTTCCTTAAATGGTCATGATTCTTTACATGCCCTTTTGACTTCTAATAAAATTAAACTTTAATTATATATTTTATAATCATATTATATTATATATTTTTTATTTTAATTTATTATTATTATAATCCCATTTTGAAAAGGGGACATTACTATTCACCTTTCCCAAGATTGCTTGTCCTCAAGTAATCATAAACTAGGATACTCTTAGAATTTCTTCTTCACTTGATTGAGTCTTGTTGAAGATACCGAGATCCCAAATTGATCTTAGAAATTTGTAGTTCCCAATCCTCGATCCAAAACTAAGACCTATACGCTCAATTTCAGAAACTTGAAGATAATTTGGCATGATAACATGTTGATCATCCCAAATATTCATCTCTTTTTACTTTTTATGCAATTTGGCAGTCGCATCTTCAATCTTCACACAATTTGACGCTGGAAAAGGTCAAATGCTGACTTCAAAGACACTAGTGTTAATAGTGTATCTATTATTCTAGGACTAATGTTTGCAATCCAATTTGTTGATTTTGGCTTCCATTCCTAGTTAGGTCCCGTTGCTTTCTGAGGACCAACAAATTGCTGAGATCTGATATTATAATGATTAGCCATGGCAGAAGACTTTCCCATAGAAGATGTTGATAGAGAATTGGATGCCTAGGGTTTCCCTTTTGACTTCAAAACATCAATCATAATGCTATTTTTAGTAGTAGTACTCCAACCTCTTGCCAAAGCTTGCACTTGTGGAGTGCATACACTTGATGAGTTCCTATTAGGTATAATAGGATCCCTAGTCAGTCATTGGCATAGAACTTGTGCCAGGAACATTTGTCTTAGATTGTGCATTCTCTGATATTGTAGGGGGAGGGTTGGTGAAATTCAGATTAACGTTGTTTACACCCTTTATACTAATGAAATTTGTGAAAGACGTGGCCTTTTGGATTTAGTGGGAAGATTTATATAATCTGCATAGATGATGTGAATATCATCTTGTATTGGGCTTTATGATTTCTTCACATGAATTTTTGTCTTTGATTTCTAGAAGAATTCATTTATTATTTTGGTTCATGTGGAGTATTTGACCCAACATATCTATCATTGTATCAATCTTTTCAAATTTATCTGTAAGAATTTTCCACAAAGGAGTTTTTCCCTCGCTATCTACCATATTCACTTCTTTTGTCACTTAAATGAAATAAGATCTCTTTGATAATATCTGCTGGCTCTATTACTAAATTGCATATGAAAAAAGACTCATAGGCTGGCAAGATCTAGCTCTAATACCATTTGTAATGCTCAATTTGAATTTTTACTATCCCAGAGGGAATATTTTGTAATATCCAATCAAGTTTAAATTTTTTAATTTCTATACCTATACTTTTTCCAATTGGTATTTTTGTTAATTAATCAAATTTGCACAATTAAATTTCTTTTAAAGATAGTGTTGGCGTTTAAATTAGCACCTCTAGAGTGCTGATTGTAAACGTTCAGCTATTTCAAATGTTTTGCAACACTTCTTCGTTGTTTAAAGAGGAGAAGTCCCTCTCTGCTGGGAGCAATGCGTAAGGAAGGGAAATGTTAACTAAAGTTCCTATCTTTTTATGCTTCAGCGGCAGGACACAAGGGTGCACAAACACAATGCGCCGTAGCTAAGCTTTTTCTCTGGTTTCTGCAGATCTCAACTACGACTAACCTAGCTTCTATCTATCCAATACCTTCAAGGTAAACAGAGCGTGAGGGTAAAGGAGCGGGAATGGGTTGGTTGGATCACCTGAATTCGCCGTCTCCTGAGAATATGACCGAGGCTTTGAACTCTCGGGTATACACTGGGATAAGGTTGGTACAAGCAAACGCTCTATACGGAAAACTAGATCTGAGACCTGCCAAGGAGGATGGACTCCTATCCGAGGTATGGGCTAGGAAATAGTTTACTAGAAACAACAAATTTACGATGCCTTGGCCAACGAGCTTGCTAAGGAGGAGGGGCTCCTATCCGAAGTATAGCTTGGAAGTCAACACATTAAACAACAACAAACGACAACTGTCAATAACAAATGTCCAAGGAGGAGGGACTCCTATCCGAGGAGGGAAATGAAACAACGAGCTATTTAAACACAAGACGTGGACACAACTCAAAAAGATTGAACAAAATGCAAGCGCCTTCTGATATTCTCCTTCAAAGCTTCATCAACGAATTACAAAGGTTGGGAAAGCAAAGGCACGAAATCATGCACAATTACGATCGACCAACGAACTCTCATCCAAGAGTGAACAAATATCCGCTTTCAAAGCTGTTGGCAACAATGGCGCAGCAATTTTGCATAGCAAGTAAAAGTTAAACAAATAATGAGCCCAAGGCTCTTATTTATAGAACTCAAAGGAGTGGGCAACCCCAAAATCTCCTTGAGTTAACAATGAGTTCTTGCCAATCAATTAGCAAGATTTATTCCTAAAAAGGGGGAATAAGCAGTTAACTGGAAAACTACTTCAGTTAACTGAAAGTCAACAAAGAGTCAACTGGAAACTACTTCAGTTGACTGAAAGTAAACTAAAGGTAAACTTTAATGAAAGTATCCCTCCAAAATAGACATCCACATTTAGTGGAGATTTAAGATCCACAAATCATGGAAGTCAAATAGACATCCTTAATCAGTGGGATTTGACAATGCATGATTTAAGGAAAGTGGAGTTAAACTTGGAAAGAAGCATCAAGTTAACTCCAACTACATTTAATACCATCTTGAGTTGACTTGGAAAGAAGCATCAAGTCAAACTCAAGTCTCATAAATGCCACTTGGAGGGTGTATGGCGTCCTTTTTGGGTGCATTTATAATTCACCATTAATCAGCAGTGTCTCTATCCATTGATTGACTTCATCAGCTTCTGGGGAGTTAATGCTCTGTAGGATGATGACGTGGCATCGTAGCATGATCTCACCCGTTGTGAGCTGATTTCCGAAGTCAATACACTGAGATGCTGCCTCTTCAAACTTGGTTGATAAAGCTGCTACCTTAGCCAGCTTGCAACCATCTGGATCATCAAGAAAGGTACTGCGGATGACATCCCTGAACTGGTTCTGTACAGTAACCATCTCGACGTATTCTCCTCCCTCACGCTGATATTCCATGCAAGGGAAAGATATCACCAACATTCTTGCGAAGTTGATAATAGTGGCAACTACCCGTTTGTAATCAATCAACTCTACTGAATGAGCGTCGTAGGCTTTCACCTTGTACGCCAATTGTTCCTTCCAAGCAAAAAGATGTTGCTTGTTTTCCTCAGAGTATACTGATTGATATGCCAATTGCAAATCTGCAATTGTGCTTTCGTCTTCAAGCCTCTTTTTTGCAATCCTTTGTTCTGACTGCTGGATCTCTGCACGAAGTCCATGTGCTCTATCCCGTAACTGGTATAGGTTTGCCAGTATATATCTACCCTTGAGAACAAACTCTTCCACTTGATCTCTCAAGTGTTTGCCGAATGTTATCAATTGCCGATGATTTTGTTAAGCGGGGAGATCTAGTAGTCCTGCTGGTAGGGTTGAGACGTTTGGTGTGCCATGTATCAAGCTGGTTATGTAAGACCTCAGTTTCTGATTTTCAGCCTTTAAGGCTGCTTTTTCTTTACCATCCTTAGCCATTCTTTCTTGTGCGCTCACCGAGGCTATTCCAAGAAGGTCTGCCTCCACCTGTCGTGTACTCTTCCCGAGGTTAAGTTGAGACAAAGTGTAGTCTTCTACTTGGACCTCGTGTATGCTTTTCTCTACTGGTGGAGTGGTAGTCTCTATGATGATCTCACACTCTGCATTCCTTTCTGTGTGAACTTGATTCTTCAACCTTTTCGCCGATGTGTCTTGTGGGACGTGATCGAATTCGGTAAAGTCAAGTTCATAGGAGGGGTTTTTCCCTCTTTCTTCCTAGGAAGCCTTCAAGACAAATAGAATCTCGGCGAACTTCGCTAGGAGGGACGTGATTCCCTTGAATGCTAGATGTGTGAGACTGTGCTGGCGCAATGTCTCTCGGTGGCGAATCCAAGTTGATGAGGACTTGTGACCGCTGTGGTATTGGTGATATTGGCGGCTCTGCTTCCATAACAGGCACCGTTTCTGCTGCTGCTTCTACTATTGTTGCTTCTGCCATTGGCTCAGCCACTGGTTCTTCAACAATTACTGCTGCTGGTTCCTCCGTGATAACTTCTGCTGAATCAGGGGTAGCAGTCTCTATTCTTTGTTCTGGGGCAGCAATACCCGTGATTATTTCAAGACTATGTGTGGCTTTCTCCATTGGTGTCCTCTGTGTTCTAGGCTTTGACATCCTCATCCCTCGGGGAGGATTGCACCATTGCTTCTGCCTAGGCTTCCTTTTTGAAGTGGAAGGTGGTGTAGACTAAACCTGTGGCGGCTCTGCTCTGTGAGGTATCACCTTCCTTGATTTCTTGCTGTCGAGATAGAGTTGGCTATTTCTAACCACTCTACTCGTTCTTTCTTCTATAGACGTGTCTTCTTTGGCATACCAATCCACTCTCGGGAGCGGTTGGGAGTCAACTGAATCTGCGAAGAATGAGGGGAGAGTGACTTCCCCTTCATCATCGGACAAACCCTCGATGTCTGCTGACATAAAATCAGCAATTTGTGAGAGTTTGAACCTGCTGTAGTTCCTTCTTCGCACTCCATACCCATCTTTGCAATTTACCCAATAATCTTCCATAGAAGACTTATGTGACGAGTGTTGCTCGAGGTGTGCTGCATAGAGTCCTCTGGGATCATAGGATCTTCTATCAATGAGATACTTGAGGTTAAACCTCGCTGTTTCCTGACTCATCATCTTAGCATCTGCCGCGAATCCACATCTATATAGTCCCATCTCAACGGGAAAGTTGACAGCTGTCTTCCTCTTCAAGCGCAAGTAGACATGAACCTCGGACAACTGTCTCAGGAATTCCATGAAGACTACCCTATCTGAAGGGTATCTTGGTAGCATGGCGGGGTGGCCAATGTAGCCATACACGCGTATGTAGGAGAACGTAGGGAATTGAATGAACCAATCCGCCCAATCCGCCATTGCCTCTCTGGCTGTCTGTGAAATATGCACGTGCATCTCATGGTTAAGCTCACGTACTGTGTGCATAATGAAGTTATCACTCGTTCTCTTGAAGTGTCGCTCTGCTTGAGTAAACTCAAGACGTGCGAAATGTTCGTGAACCTTTTGCACACCTATGGTTCCCACATTGTTCAATAACCTGAAATCGCCTTGGAAGGCTATTAGGTATACTAGGTAAGAGCACATGTGGAACCTCTGAGCTTCCAGATACCCAGTGATTTGTCGGTGGAGTGTGTCACTAATCAAAGTGGCCCAGTCGTAATATTCCCTTCTGCCAATGATTTTAGCAATGACATAGTACATCCATGGTTGGAATTGACGACCATCTTCTTCTCCAGTGATTCTATTGAGTAGAGTGATTAACACTGCGTACTCATCTTTACATTCTCCTCGTCCCAACAACTTAGGCAAGCTTGCCTTTGTCACTTTTAGCCATTTTTCAGCCATAACCTTTTGACATTTGTCCTTAGCTGTCTCAAATGCCCTCTCACATTCCGTCACTGAAATGACTTTGCTATTAGGACATGATGGAATATCAAAACACCGTTCGATATCCTGAGGCTTTAGACTGCAAACAATTCTTCCATCTGCTGCTTTGACTTCTCTGGTGGTAGGATTGTAATGCTTGATACATGCGATTACAAGCTCTACGCTTTGAAGTGTGATGGAAATTGATGCGGCCTGCAGCAACCCGGATTCTTCAATATTCTGCAATGTGATTTGATTCATGCCTTCTAGCTGCTCCAAATCAACCATTGGATTTACTTGGTGTAAATTTGTGTCAACTGTTTTCAAGTAATCATGGAGTAAGACCGTCTTAGTCTCGTATTGTACCTGGGAGTACTGCATCTTGAAAAACTTAAAGATTGACTGTAATCTTGACCTTGTTCAGATGATTTTCGGAAACCCTTGAAAATAGCCTCGCCGAGAAGTATTTTTCGGAAAAATCTGGCACATGGGTTTTGTTCGTGCTTCAATGCTGAACAACCCAGTTCCTCGAATTTGGATTGAAACTTTTTCGGAAAAACCCAAATAGGGCAGCAAGTTTGCTGATTTTGGAAAATTGTCAAGATCGTTTCTGAAAATAATCTTTGAATCTTGATCTGATCCGATGTAGCCTGTTGCTTTTTACATCAAATGCAAGAAAACCTAAGACCGGAGAGGAAATGACAGAAGGTGGATTGGAAGTTTTATCTGATTCCCTGAAAAAATCTATCTCTGGGTCCAATCCTCAAAATAGCAATCCTCCTCTGCTTCAGATCTGCAAGAAAAATTGAAGAACGGATGAAAACCTTGTTCAGATCTGCTAATGGCGTCCTTGAGAGCTTGTGGCTGTTCTTGATCTTTTATCCTGCAATGAAATAATGAAATGGGACGCCTTCACCTTGAATATATATGTTTAAGCTTCAGATCCACAAGTTTGGGGACCTAACTCAAGCTCAAAAGGTGATTTTGGCTTGATCTAAAGTTGAAAAGGTGATTTCCACCAATCGTGGAGTGTTTTAGCCAACTTTAACTCAAAAAGCTCTTGACTTAGTCAACAAATTGACCCTTGACTTCTTTAGGCGTCCCTTTTGGTTTCTTGCAAACTTTTAAATATTTTCTCTCCTGAAAGCCCTCTGTTTGATCTTGAATCTAGCGTTATCTGTTGATCCTGAGATGTTGCGAACACATTCACTGCGGAGCTGGATCCAAACTGGAAAGAAGTGCCTGGGAGATATGATGATGAAAAGCTGAGTTTAGGGCTTCAAAAGAATGGGCGCCTTTTCCAAGGAAAGGCGCTTTTGCTAATGCCTTAGTGAATTTTCAAACCTCGTTCTTCAGCCTTTTGAAATGACCTCTCGTGCTTTGATCTGGATTTTCGTTGATCGGAGAGTCAGATGATTTCGCTTGATGTCTCATCAGGTACCCAGCTCTGATTCGCCAAGAATGGTGACTTCAGAAAACACGGATCTTATTTAGGGTTCCTTTATTCAAGGGCGCCCCTCCTTGAAAAGGGCGCTTTTACCTTTTGGCCTGATCATCTTCATCTGAAAAGTTGCCTACTTTGATCTGGATTATCCGTTGAATGCTTCGTCAGATGTTGGTGCTTGCAATTGCGTTTCCGAGATCTACTTGAGCTGAGAAGGTTATCCTGGGAAGCCTTTTGTCATTTATCAGCATCTGGAGGTCAAGAAAGAAGGGCGCCTTTCTTTTGGAAAGGCTCTTTTTTCTTAGAACTTCGCCGTTAACTGTGGTTTCCTGACATTTCCTCAACTGCCTCTTTTTGCTTTGTCAGCAGCTGCTTGTGATCTATTCATCGGATGATCTAGATGTTTGTTTCACTGTCGAGCCAGCAATCAAACGTCAAGAATGACTGCTTTGGATGATCTTACTGACTGCATTTGACCCTCAAAGATCATGGGCGCCCCTGCTTGAAAAAGGCTCTTTTCAGCATTTTGAGTTTTCTCCTTCGTAACGTTTCCAGAGTTAGTCAAATTTTGACCTTTTTCACTTTCAGGAATCTCCTTCATCAAACAGCATCATTTTTGACCTTTTCCGCCATGGTTGTGTCGTTGAAGCTTTTGAAGTTTAACTTTCAGCACCTGGTACTGGCCAATCTGCCATTAATGGCTGCAGAGGTTCTAACTTTGTTCCTGAAAAATAGAAATAGACCCACCAGAGTAAAACATGTCTTTTGATGATTTTGACTTGACCAATGTGATCGTGAAGCCTTTTAATCCTATCAAAATCATTTTCAATCATTTCTGGGAAGGTCCTATTTTCGGGGGTTTCCCTGAAAATAGGGGCGAAAAACCCTAATTTTCAAATTTTCAGAATTTTGCACATGTGTTCCTTGACAGAAATGCACCAAGAGTCTATGATTGGTTTGACCTAAAGCTGACTTAACATGGCATTTTAACAAGATTTAGCTCAATTTATACAGAATGCCAAAAAAAATTATTTTGGGTACAACAGATAGCAACCAGTTTTGCTGATAAACAGCAAATGTTATTAACTTGAAATTTTGATAATTTCTACTAGAAGATCAGTCAACTTAACACAATGCTGATTTCCATGTGAAATCATGCTTGAGAAATTGTGGGTTTCCATCCTTCAATTCCTGTCATGAGGGTTTTCATCCTCAGGTTAAATGAACCACAGTTACATGCTCAAAAGGAGTAATAATCAACTAATAAAAGATGTATTTCTGTATGGTGGTTACTTCACTTTGTTTGGTGTCTCCTATATATCTTTTTCCTTAAGTAGTCACGACGCTTCATGTGCCCCTTGACTTTTGATAAAATTGAACTTTAATTCTATATAATTATATTTTTATCTTTTATATTTTAATTTATTATTATAAATAATCCCATTTTGAAAAGGGGGCATTACAATAATCCATCTAGAGTTCTTGCCAAATAGCTTACATTCATATCCAGACTGCTATCCTTGATGACATTTCTTCTGTGGGAATAAATTCCACATGCCAATATTTCATAAGGAAATCCACATTTCTAAAGAAGTGTGTCCTTTGGCACTTTCAATCTAAATCATTTGCAAATACCACTATAAAATATCCTCTCATAATCACTAGACATTTTCTGGTTTTTGCTTGCCTCATACAAATCCTCTACGGACAGCTGCACACTCATAAATCTACAAATCAATACCTTTGCAAAGGAGTCTCTGAAAGTTTCTTTCCAGTTTTTCCATGTCTAGTTTCACTATGTGCTGTCCTCCAATGCTTGCACTCATGTAGACCTCATTATTTTGCACTGGAGGGACCTTCTCTATCCTACGGTTCTACAGCTCCCTAGTCTCATCTTGTGCTGAATCCATACTACCTCCTGTAATTGCATTCTGGAAATTCTGCTCTTTGGGGATCATTGGCCTCCATGTCTGTGAAAAGCCACCTCTCATTAGAAACCTATCCCTGAAACTTCTGTGAAAAGCTTCAACTTTCTGGCTTTAACAATGCCATGGAACAAACAATAGCAGAGCTTCTCTCACTTTAATGTTTTTTAGGATTGTTATCAATCACCAAATAGCCGAGAATAAAAATCATTCAGTTCTCTTATGTTGCAAGATAATTTGTAGTAATTATTTCATTACTTTACCTTAAATCCTGAATTCCTAAAGCTGCATTTTCTTTTCATTTAATTGTTAGAGATAATACACACATTCTACAATGTATTTCCAATGTCAGGGTGTTAAGAAAATTTATTTAGGGATTGGATATAAAAGTATTATTATGGTTTGAAAAGTTTAGCTTTGGAACTTTTATTGGAGTATAAGGATATTATATTGAAATAACAACATTGATTTAAATGAATATAACAGAAATGCCACTATTTTCTGTAGTGGTTGGGGCTTTTTAAAGAACAAATTCATTTTTCATTATTGGGGTGGGTTTGAGTATTGATTCCTGCCCAGCCACACAGAATAGGATTGGAAAAATCTATTTCTGTTCAGATTTCAATCCTAACATGTTAAATTTCAAATGGATCATAGATTTTAAACAGTCTTTGGGGAAAGTTTTTTAGAGATAAGTTTCATAAATCCATCAAATGAGTGAGTGTTTAAATCATTGCAAACTATCAGTGGTTTTATAAAGCTTTGCAAGACTGTCTTAACTCTTTTCTCTTGTTTTTTTCCCCCAAGAACATAGTCATATTTCCTTCAAGGTCTGTTGCGATTGAAAATGCTTTACGACTCTTTTCACCATGCCTTGCACTGGTAGATCAAAATCTTACAAGAAACCTGCCCAAGCAATGGCTTACTTCTTTGGCGATTCAGGTAAGGAGCAAGACTATAAAGTAGTGCATGTTATACCTTGTTGTTGCCCTTGAAAGATCTACTTAAAAGAAATTTTATGTATGATGCTATCTCATTCATTTGTTTCTTGACTTCTCTTTTTAATCTCAGAGGCAAACAAATGAGAAATGTGGTCCTGAGGCAGTTACAGTAATTGAAGCACCACATCGATCTGATGTGATGATTGAATTAATAAAGAAGTTGAAGCCACAGATTGTAGTAACTGGTATAGCTGATTTTGAGGCAAAAACTTCCTCAGCCTTTGAGCAGTTGCTTGATGCTACCCGATACATTGGTTCTCGCCTTTTTCTGGACATGTCTGATCATCTCGAATTATCTAGTTTGCCTGGTACAAATGGGATACTAAAGTATCTGGCGACAAATGCTTTGCCTTCACATGCGTCAATTTTATGTGGACTTGTCAAGAATCAGGTTAATGTGGAATGATCACAAGATACAGTTGCTTAGTATTTATGATCAATGTATGTGATGCCTTTCATCTATATCACTAAAGGAGTGGATAGTTGTACTTTGCAGGTTTACACAGATTTAGAGGTGGCTTTTGTTGTCTCTGAAAGTGAAGAAGTTTATACATCATTAGCAAAAACCATGGAGCTGTTGCAGAGTCGGACACCTCTATTTAGCCAGTATTATTATGGTTGCCTTTTCCATGAGCTTCTGAATTTTCAGCTTCCAGATCGTCATCAAACTGCAAAGGTTTTCACCCATTTTCTTTTCAGTCCCCAGTTATATTTTCTGATTGCCGAGGGCTTGGTTGGTAGTATCTGACTTTTCTGTTTTTGGCCAGAGGTTATATCCAGAGGAATGTTCAGGTAACATGATTGGCATAGCCGATTCAGTTGTTAGGGCTCTTCAGAAAGCAGAACTTTCAAACCTAGAGCCGAGGGATGTAGATGTGATTCATTTGGACTTGGACCAAAGCTCGCTTACAGTTCCTTACACAGTAAAAGAAGCAGTGTTCGAAAGTTTTGCAAGACAGAACATCACAGATGCTGAGACTGATCTTGGGCCAGGTATTGAGGATTTTGTTAAAGGAAAATTTGGATATCCAGCAGACCAATATAATGAAATTTTCCTTGGTGATAGTCCCTTGGCATTATTCACCAAGTTAGTACTGGTCTGTATTCAAGAAGGTGGGACATTATGCTTTCCTACTGGGTGCAATGGAAATTATGTTTATGCTGCTGAATTTCTGAAAGCAAGCATTTCAAGAATTCCAACAAGTATTGAGACTAGTTTTAAGCTTACAGATAAGATAGTGGAACAATTTTTGGGATCTGTAGAGAGACCATGGCTTTATATTTCTGGTCCTACCATCAATCCAACAGGCTTGATTTACACCAGTGAAGAAATATGCTCCATTCTTTTGGCTTGCGAGAGATATGGTGCTCGAGTGATTTTGGATACTTCATTCTCTGGTCTTGAATTTGAATCCACAGATTCGAGAATATGGCATTTAGAATCAATATTTTTAAAATCACTAAATCCATCATTTGCACTCTCTCTTCTTGGAGGATCTTCATTTGAAATGCTTACTGGTGGTCTTGAATTTGGCTATCTCATTATGACTCATATGCCTTTGATTGAAGCATTCAAAGATTTTCCTAGCCTGAGTCGCCCACATGGCACTATCAAGTACACTATTAAAAAGCTGTTAACCATGTGTGGCCAAAAATCAAGTGTGTTACTAGAAGCTATTTGCGAGCAAAAGCAGATTTTGAAAAACCGTTTTGAGCAAATGAAAATGGTAAGCTATGTGAAACTCATCTCTTAGTTTTAAAAAAAAAAATTAATTTAAATTTATTTTTATTTCTGTAGTGGTGAGTGTGTAATGTTGGTAAAGATTTCTTGTTAGGGCTATATTTTCCATGCATTGACATACTCGTCATATGTGCTTCTCCATATATAGATGCTTTTGCACTGTGGTTGGGAGGTAATTGATAGTTCTGGAGGAGTTTCAATGGTGGCACGACCAAAATCATATGAAGGAAAAACAATACATTTGAAGCAGCCTCTTAACAATGGCATTAATGAACTCAAACTTGATGGAGACAACATAAGGGAAGCTATCATGACAACAACAGGTCTATGCATTAATAGTAGCTTGTGGACAGGCATACCAGGCTACTGCCGTTTTGCACTTGCCCTTGATGATGCAGGATTTCAGCAAGCTTTGCAGTTGCTTGGGAAATTTAAAGATTATGTTATTGAGAACAGCTTGTATTCTTAAACCTTGAGGTATATAAAAAATAACGATTGAGATTTTCCTTTTTATGATCATTAATTTTAGGAAACTTTACCATAGGTCGCTTTTGACCTATTGAAGTGTCGACAGATTCCAGAAAGTTATGAAAAGCAGTAAAGCCAAAATACAATGTATTCATGTTGCAAAATTGGGGGTTTTGTGACTTGCATGTTTAACTAGTGTGTTCAAAATTTTCAAGAAAGCTTGAAAGGCCTCTTTCTGTGTGTCCATTTATTGTCAGAAACACAAGGATTACGGTATTGATTTGAAAATGGCATTGAACATGGATGGAATGGACAGCATGAACATGTTTCATGCATCTGAGATATTGTTAGTGAATGTTCTCTATAGGTCATTGCAAAATAAGAATGTAAAACAATTATATTCTTTTTACTTTTAAACAACGGTACCTTAGAAAAAATAGTTTGAGATTTGTTTAAAAGCTTGTAGAAATGTCTTTTAAATCATAGTTGCCGGGAGATGCAGGGTATTGGTACTGGTATGGGGACGGGGACGCCAATCAAATTAGGGTATGTGAGTTAAATGAATAAGGAGACGGCTATTTTATATGTAAATGATTCATCGGAAACTTTGGGTACGGGGACTGGTACGTTGTCTATTTTCCCAAAATGGAGTTTCTCGGCAACTATAAGCTTTTAATGAATGTTTTTCTCTTAATTTGACACAAAAGAAGTCAGTCATATCATGTGCACTCGTGCTATAGTTAATAGTTAATGTACTGGTTTGTTCGTCAGGTAGGTAAAGTTGGTTGTACAAGCAAAGAGAAAGAATCACCAAGACAATGGTCATCGTAGTTGGAAAATGACACATCTTGCTTACACTACATGTTTTTTGGATAGTCAGAGGCATGATCATGTCTAGTGTTAGGAAGAGGCAGTGGATCTTTAGATTGTAAGAGGCAGTGGCCTAGGGCACTAGAGATACATGACTAATGGGTGTTGTTCACCATGGAGTGTGAAGAAAATAGTTAGGCATTAGAAAGATGTGTATAGGCGTCCACAGGTTGATCAAGAGGGCAGGGTGGATGTGTGGGGGTAGGGGAGGGATTTGTTGGCTTTTGTGATCCTTGTGATCGAAAAATGTTTTGTTCTATGTGTAAATGTTAATAAATGTTAGTATAATGAAGTGTGGTTGGGTAGTTAATGTTACATCCCAAATTGTGAAGTTACTATTTACCGTTAATAGATAGGGAAAATGTGAATATAGTGTGAATTCTGGAGGTGAATTATTGATGCTTGTACCTTGTTTTCAATATGAAAGTTATCTCACTTGATGTTGTTTCAATTGATGTTATTCATGGTGAAAATATGCATTATGAGGTTAATGAATCATGTTGATATATCTTGTGAAGTTTATAGAAACTGCTATTGTTGTGAACATTTGATTGTCGTGAGTTTATGATGGTGGATGCAGGTATGTGAACCATTTCTCCAGGTAGGGGAGAAATATCACTTGGGAGAAGAGCTTAGTCGGGTAAATAGTAATGTGAACCATCTGAGCATACACACACGTTCCTTAGATTGAGTAAGCTTAGTTAGTTTGTGTGGGTAATAGATAAGTCATCCATAGGTTTATGTGTTTGCATTAGGAGTCGTGTTTACTTATGTATGCATTTATAAGTGATGTTTATCTATGTATCTGTTTGTGGTTTTACGATTATGTGGATATTAATAATATTATATTATTATTGCCTGATGACTTTACATATATATGATATATATATTTATATATCGGGTATATGTTGACTGACTCATGATATATTTATATTTGTTAAATATATATTTTTATATATATGTAATTATATATTAAAGATTATATATAATATTATTATAGTTATATATATATATATATATATTAAATACTTGGGTATTTAAATATTTATATGTTTAATATATTTAAAAGAACTATAATAATATTTATATAATAAAATATATAATTGTTTTCTAATGGAATTATATTTTAATATTATAAATCTCTAAAGTGAATAAAAAATTATATTTTACTTGGAGTAAATATTAAAGTTAAACTATGGAAAATTAAAAGATTAAATTTTTACTTGGAGTAAATATTTAAAATGGAACTATAGAGAAATAATAAATCTATTTAATTAAACTATGGAGAATTAATAAATCTCAAGTAAAAGACATAAAGTTCAATGAGGAAATGAAATATTTTGTAAGTGAATAGTTAAACTTCTGGAAAAAGGCAAAAAATGTTGAAAGAAGCTTTAGCGTGAAAATGGCGCTTGAGGGAATACGCAGGTCGCCTGAAGAAATTTTCAACCAATGCTATGAATGTGGGCGACACAACCTGCAATTGGTGAGGTGTATAAAGTATTTCCTTGACTGATTCACTAAATGATGAATCATTTTTACATGGGCGCCATTATAAGTTTCTTGTAGGTGGCGATTTCCCTTACTGAGTTGATTTATTCTTGTTTTGTTGGCTCAAAATGAAGTCAAATCACCTTTGTGTTTGACGAGTAAGGGGTTAGAAACCTGCCATGTCTCTCTTTGAATGTTTTTGGGCATTGTGCAGTCATTTATCATGCCTTCATAAGTGGAAAATGTTGCATTTCAGACCCTATATATAGACGCCTTGCCATTCTATATTTCATCACTTGTGAAATCCGAGTTTAGCATTTCTTTGAGCTTTCATTTCCATTTCATAATTTTGTTTATATACTCTGTTTTTCTAAGTAGAAAATATAGAGATTTTACCAGCAATTTGCCATAGACAGTGAATAATCCCAATACAGCTGAGAGTGAAACCATTGTGAGTTCATTATTGAGTAAGAAATTAATTGTGAGTTCATTATTGAGTGAGAATTCATAGGGAGTTCATTTAGAGTGAGAAGCTATCATTGGGAAGTCAATTTTAGTGAGAAGTCCTGTTTTTCTAGAAGTTTGATTGAAAGAGGGATTGAAAGTACAATTTTGGAAGGAGAAGCTTTAAAACAGGCATGAAACTTCTTCATTTTGTATCTTTTAATTTGAGTGTTGGTTTCTATTTTCATGTGCTTGTTTGTTTTCCATAGTTTTAAGAGGATAGAATTATTAAGGAAAACATTTACAAGTTATGCATAAAAGGGAATTTGTGTAAGGGAGTCAATGAAAAAGGGAATTTGTGAAAAGGGGATTTATGTGAAAATAAATTAAGGGAATTGTTTAATTGTTTTGCATAAAAGGGAAAATAACGTGAAAGAGATAAAGGAAAGGATTTAAATGCATTTAGAATGAATATTGCATGTTTTGTATGATCTCCATATATGGAGAATACGATGAAGTAGTTATTATCTATTAAGATCAAAATGAAGGTAGAACTAAGTATGGTTTTAAGCTTAAGTTATTAGGTTAACTGTGACAGGCTAGACACTCCTAGGATAAAGATTTTCTAATCAGGAGTTAGGTTACAAGACACTTGTAGACTATTTAATTTCGAAGTAGATAGTTTGATGTAGGAAGTCTGGGGTGACTAAATACCCATTGAAGGACTTAGCCTACACGTGGTGTAAGATAGTCTTAAGTCAAATCGGCCCTAAGTAGTGTTTATGATAGATGATCTTCATTCGAAGTATTGAATGAGAATACTTTGGCCAAAGTAGTGAAATGTACGACATCCACTTAGGTGTGAGATAGTTGAGACTACACTGTCAGTTCATTGTGGTCCTTGTACTAGTTCGAAGTTGTGAAATAGCAAGGTTCTAGTTGTGTAGGACACAACACTATGCTCAGTTGGTAATCGTTAAAGGATACCCTACCAATCTATTCGACGAAGGGAGGGCCATCTATTAAATAATGGATGTGCGGGGGACTGCATTATAAGTCTGTGGTTGTCAGAAAAACGCCTGAGTGATGTTTCTCCTCCACAACAAGCGGCTGATGTACCAAGATTTGAAAGGAAAAGAACCTGGACCTTCTTACTACTATTTGTTCTAAAACTCATTGGAGCTATGTTAGTTGAGGTATGTATTCTTGTTTCATGTACTTGTGAAGTTATTATATTGAAATGAAATCTTTATTGTAAATTGATATGGCAACTGGTTCATGTTTTATCAATAAAAGTAAGGAAATTTTTTATTGCAATGTCATGTTAACATGTTTACTTGTAGGATGTAAATTAAGGAAATTTTTTACTTTACCGAGGGGTTGGGTCGTTACATGTGGTATCAGAGCTACCAAGTTCTGCACTGAAACCTATGAGCTCATTACACAACAATGCGTAAACCTTATCAGAAGATAATGGTTGAAAAGTTCTTGAGCCATAAAGGCAAGAGAAAAGAACTTAGTGAAGTGAAAAAAATAAAAAATAAAAAAATGAAATCCCTAGTAACTTATTAAAATTGAGATGAGTTAAAGAGTTATCCCTAGAGTCAGGAACTCCTAAATCAACAAACTGAGGATATTATCTAGAATAGCAGAGGATTATGCAATCAGGTTATGTAGAAAGGTTAGAAAGAATAACTAGTATATACCTTTATCCAATGAAATAGTTTTACAACTCTAAAGAAATCCAATGGAATGAGATAACCCTTTATAGTAGTAGACTATAGTTGTTAAGAGTTAGGAACTTTTGAATTTAGTGAAAACCCTACGAATCTGTGCATATGCAAAATCGAGATTATTTAGATCAAAGCAAGAAGTCAACGAAGGAGGTATCCACAGGAGTTGGAAAACTCTTGACATAAACCTAATTCTTGTGTAAAGATAGGATCTTGCAAGAAAAGAGTTAGTACCAAAGAAAAAGAGAAAAGACTAGAATGGTCCGAATCAAAGTAATCAACAAAGTGGACAAGGTTCCACCGACCAAAATCAATTACATTATTGGAGTTTTTATAGGAAAAAGAGACCAAACAACTTTGGTATCTCTAGAGGTTAAAAGAGAGGAAGATTCCAAGCATTGGAATTAAGTCACTTGAAAAGTGACTGGAGGAAAAAGAAGCCTAAAGCGGTAAGTCAGGACGGTTTTACCAGAGGTAAAATATAAATTGGTTGGAGTATAAGTTGAACTCACCAACATGTTTGTGAAAGTCAACATTTGTTTAGAATGCTCCAAAAAGGGAATACAATGTGGCACTATGTATCAAAACAATAGAAGTTGCAAAGGAAACAATGTTCTAAGTAGAAAAGAACGTCAACCAACAAAGTTTTTGTGGAAATGGAGTACCCTCCACCAAAAGGATGTCGGAAAGAGAATTGATTTAATGGAGTGTCTCGTAACTTGTAAGTTGCTGAATATTCATTAGATCTTCCGTTGGGTGATCCAAAATCTATGAGATAGAAACCGATGACGAATCTAACTTTGGGAAAAGTATATTCAAAGTATACCATTGAGGCAAGAGAAAGCAATAACAAGGAATGAAAAATTCTTTTAAAGAAGCTAGTACTACTAGAAGTTCAACTTTGAAGTAGATCAAAAGTTGTAGAAACACTAAGGGGGGAAGGAAAAGAGTGGATTGACTCGAGTTAAGTACCCCACCCAACAAAAGACGAAGGTATGTTTTCAATATTGAAAGATTAATGACTTCTTCGCAAGTCATAATGACAATTAAGTCATACATTTTATGACCACAAGGAAAAAGTTATTGGGACTTTGGTAAAAGATAAAGGTCAAGGATTATGACCTACCTTATGATTATTCGATTAAAAGAATTGAATGATGTTGTCATTGCTTCCTTAAAAAAGGATAAGCGAATAATTTGGCCATCATGGGGAAAGATCATTGCCTTTAAGAATGGAAAAGGAAGATCTAGTTTCTTGTGATTGAAAGAAAAATGGTAGAACAAGAGACAAATCAATCTATCTATGTTAGTAGAACTGACATAATGTTCTAGTAGATAAACTCATCAATAAAACCAATGTTTTTTGGAACTTGACTTATAGGATTTTTTTTGGTCCTAAATAATATAATGAGGGCAAGTAGAGGCTTAGTAATCCTAAGAAGTTATCTCAATTTAGCAATAATGATAAGGTTGTGTAAACTCTGATCATACTACGAAACATTCAATTGATGGAATGTGCAATATATTATTATATATAGTCAAATAAGCAAAGATGGTAGAATAAGTCTTAATTGATTTATAAACTTCTAACATTGAAGTTTGGACCATTATTTGGAAAAGAAGGCTGGAAACTCAATTAAGCTGAAATAGACTTAGAATTGAGTGAACTATAGACTTGATAAAATGTCAAAAAGGAGTAATAGATCAAAGTGATCAATGAAACTTTGTGATATAAAGCTTAAGTATGAAGCAGTATCAGGATTTGACAGGTGTCCAGGAGCAATGTTATGCTTGAGACAGACAAGAAATCAAGAATAAGTACTTTATGGTAAGGATAATAGATATGTAAGTGACAGACAGACTCAATTTATGAGTTGTCTAAAAGTGTAAATATCAAAAGAGAAGGAATGGACCCACGATGTAGTGTACAATGCATCGATATTCCTCTTCTATTGGATTATAATGAGGATAAAATCATGGACCAATGATTTCTGTTCACTGTGTGTTAGGTACTATGTATAGTTACTATTATGTCTTGGATGTGTGTGCGGTATAAAACTCTATGGAAGGGTAAGTATGTAAGATGCATACAAGATTTCCTTGTAAGCATGTATACTCGAAGCAAGATCCAGGAAGGACAAGATTGCTACATAGGATGAATGTTTATAAATCTTACGTATTTTGGGAATAGTAAGTAAAAACTTTATTTTAACTGTATGTTAAAAAGATATAAGATCATCGGGGACGATGATTCACAAGGGGGTAAGTATGTTACATCCCAAATTGTGAAGTTACTATTTACCGTTAATAGATAGGGAAAATGTGAATATAGTGTGAATTCTGGAGGTGAATTATTGATGCTTGTACCTTGTTTTCAATATGAAAGTTATCTCACTTGATGTTGATTCATTTGATGTTGTTTCAATTGATGTTATTCATGGTGAAAATATGCATTATGAGGTTAATGAATCATGTTGATATATCTTGTGAAGTTTATATAAACTGCTATTGTTGTGAACATTTGATTGCCATGACTTTATGATGGTGGATGCAGGTATGTGAACCATTTCTCCAGGTAGAGGAGAAATATCACTCGGGAGAAGAGCTTGGTCGGGTAAGCAGTAATGTGAACCATTTGAGCATACACACACGTTCCTTAGACTGAGTAAGCTTAGTCAGTTTGTGTGGATAATAGATAAGTCATCCATAGGCTTATGTGTTTGCATTAAGAGCCGTGTTTACTTATGTATGCATTTATAAGTGATGTTTATCTATGTATTTGTTTGTGGTTTTACGATTATGGGTATTTAAATATTTATATGTTTAATAAATTTAAAAGAACTATAATAATATTTATATAATAAAATATATAATTGTTTCCTAATGGAATTATATTTTAATATTATAAATCTCTAAAGTGAATAAAAGATTATATTTTACTTGGAGTAAATATTAAAGTTAAACTATGAAAAATTAAAAGATTAAATTTTTACTTGGAGTAAATATTTAAAATAGAACTATAGAGAAATTATAAATCTCAAGTAAAAGAGAGTCTAGCCTTTTCATTTAAAAGAATTTAAAACATAAAGTTCAACGAGGAATCAAAATATTTTGTAAGTGAATAGTTAAACTTTTGGAAAAAGGCAAAAATTGTTGAAAGAAGCTTTCCCGTGAAAATGGCGCTTGAGGGAATACGCAGGTGAGGTGTTTAAAGTATTTCCTTGACCGATTCACTAAATGATGAATCATTTTTACATGGGCGCCATTACAGGTAAGTTTCTTGTAGGTGGCGATTTCCCTTACTGAGTTGATTTATTCTTGTTTTGTTGGCTCAAAATGAAGTCGAATCACTTTTGTGTTTGATGAGTAAGGGGTTAGAAACCCGCCATGTCTCTCTTTGAATGTTTCTGGGCATTGTGTTGTCATTTATCATGCCTTCATAAGTGGAAAATGTTGCATTTCAGGCCCTATATATAGACGCCTTGCCATTCTATATTTCATTACTTGTGAAATCCAAGTTTAGCATTTCTCTGAGCTTTCATTTCCATTTCATAATTCTGTTTATATACTCTGTTTTTCTAAGTAGAAAATATAGAGATTTTACCAGCAATTTGCCATAGACAGTGAATAATCCCAATACATCTGAGAGTGAAACCATTGTGAGTTCATTATTGAGTAAGAAATTAGTTGTGAGTTCATTATTGAGTGAGAATTCATAGAGAGTTCATTTAGAGTGAGAAGCTATCATTGGGAAGTCAATTTTAGTGAGAAGTCACTGTTTTTCTGGAAGTTTGATTGAAAGAGGGACTGGAAGTACGATTTTGGAAGGAGAGGCTTTAAAATAGGCATGGAACTTCTTCATTTTGTATCTTTTAATTTGAGTGTTGGTTTCTATTTTCATGTGCTTGTTTGTTTTCCATAGTTTTAAGAGGATAGAATTATTAAGGAAAACATTTACAAGTTATGCATAAAAGGGAATTTGTGTAAGGGAGTCAATGAAAAAGGGAATTTGTGAAAAGGGGATTTATGTGAAAATAAATTAAGGGAATTGTTTAATTGTTTTGCATAAACGGGAAAATAATGTGAAAGAGATAAAGGAAGGGATTTAAATGCATTTAGAATGAATATTGCATGTTATGTATGATCTCCATAAATGGAGAATACGATGAAGTAGTTATTATCTATTAGGATCGAAATGAAGGTAGAACTAAGCATTTTCTTAAGCTTAAGTTATTAGATTAACTGCGACAAGCTAGACGCTGCTAGGATACAGATTTCCTAATTGGGAGTTAGGTTACAAGACACTTGTAGACTATTTAATTTCTAAGTAGATAGTTTGATGTAAAAAGTCTAGGGTGACTAAATACCCATTGAAGGACTTAGCCTATGCGTAGTGTAAGATAGTCTTAAGTCAAATCGGCCTTGAGTAGTGTTTATGATAGATGATCTTCATTTGAAGTACTGAATGAGAATACTTTGGCTAAAGTAGTGAAATGTACGACATCCACTTAGGTGTGAGATAGTTGAGACTACACTGTCAGTTCATTGTGATCCTTGTACTAGTTCGAGATTGTGAAATAGCAAGGTTCTAGTTGTGTAGGACACAACACTATGCTCAGTTGGTAATCGCTAAAGGATACCCCACCAATCTCTTCAACGAAGGGAGGGCCATCTATTAAATAATGGATGTGCAGAGGACTGCATTATAAGTCTGTGGTTGTTGAAAAAGCACCTGAGTAATGTTTCTCCTCCACAACAAGCGGCTGATGTACCAAGATTTGAAAGGAAAGGAACCTAGAACTTCTTACTACTATTTGTTCTAAAGCTCATTGGAGCTATGTTAGTTGAGGTATGTATTCTTGTTTCATGTACTTGTGAAGTTATTATATTGAAATGGAATATTTATTGTAAATTGATATGGCAACTGGTTCATGTTTTATCAATAAAGAAAAAGGAATTTTTTTATTGCAATGTCATGTTAACATGTTTACTTGTAGGATGTAAATTAAGGAATTTTTTTACTTTACCGATGGGTCGGGTCGTTACAATTAATGTGTTGGTTAGTTGTATGGGACTAAAAAAAGAATAACTTTATAAGCCAATTTACTAAAATGTAATGGAACATCTCATGAAGTTGATATAGTATCATCTTTGTGCATTTGTGGTTGAAAATCATTTTCATCCTACAACTAATGTCCAATAGAAAACCTTATATCGTATGATGAAATTAATTTACCACAAAGACCTTAACCATATAATTCAATGGGAACATTATAATTTGTGGGGTAAATAATGACTAATGGGCATATGAACTTTGTGAGTTCAGCTGGTGGACTTTTATTGTATACTATGGTCGTAGAAGTTCTAAATTTGTATTTGACAATGTCTACAGGCTCTTTAAAGATTAAGTTATCTTAGAAGCATTGTGAGTAGTGTAGATCGGTTGTGGTTACCTACAATCCATGTGGACATTAATATAATTTTATTCTTCTTTATTTATCTCATAAAATTTGGATCAAGATGGTGTAATACAAGCAATTCTTGATGACGGATGATACCTATTCCTAATGGCTACCGACTTTTTGATTTGGTGTTCTTAGATTAAAAGTCTTTCTCTAGTTTGGCCTAGGAACATAATGCTTGTATGGTCATGCTTTGGTTCTACCTAGATTTATGTTAATTTAGATAAACAAATATTCAACTGAATCAAATCTCAACTAGCATTAATTGAGTTAAGCCTAATACACAAAAACTAGAACATAATTTAAACAATAGTGTTAGGTTACTTAGCTCCTCCAAGGGGTGATGTGTGATTTGGCTATGATGTGTTTGCAGTTGTACTTTTGATATAAATTTTGCTTGCTAGTCAAGATTATGTTGACTTGATGTGCTCTCAAACTTTGCAAGTCAATTCAATAAAATCACTTTCCAAAAAATGCATTATCGTCTTTTTTCATTTTTGCTCATATTAGTTGTGTGCCTTATTCTTTGCGCTTGCTTTTGAACATGTGATGATGTCAAAGTGGCATTTATGGACACCTTTAAGGGATTTCCTATGCTAGGGTGTGGAAGCATGCTAGCTTCTCCCTTATGACTTAGCCAAATCCCTTGCTCTTGTGAAATATTTTAACTATCTATAATGATGAATTAAAGGATGTTGAATTGGAAAGGAAAGGTCCTTTTATAGTCCATGATACTAGGCGATCTGTTTTTGGGTCTACAGACGACTTAAATTATATGGGACTACCTCGTACTCCCAATATGTAGGAGTCACCTAACTCATGCTCCACAATACGAGGTGTATATACCCTACCCCCTATATGATTTGAATTTGTGACCTCTCTTTTAAGAGTATAGGTTCTTCACCAATAGGCCAACTCAAGAAGGAATTGAATGAAGAGTTGTCCTTGATGTGATGATTTCCTCTTTATTGGTAATTGCATGCTTGATGGGTGGATTACCAAAGGATGCCTAGTGTTTGTCATTAAAAAATGCACGGGCCTACATGGCACTTCAATGATGATTTGGTAGTTCAATACACAACTCACATGGTGTTAATAATATCTCATCACGACTTCACTTTGATCTAAGTTCCTTTACATCTCTAGGATCCTTTTCAATGCATTCACCATCATTGCAAGTTGCATATTTTGCTTGACACCGTAATAACCCCCCTATTTGTTGGTTTATTTTTTCAGGTTCTAGTGTGTTGATGGATTGACATTTCGTCAAACACTTTGCATTGTTTGTAGTTTAGACATAAACCCCATTTTTTTCAAAACATATTGTATGCTATTGGATTGAGTTTTCAAATTGCAAATAACATGTAACAACAGTATCAAATAGATCACTTCATATGTTGCATTTTAGAACATTTAATACATTGAGAGTGCTCACAACCATTACATTTCTAAGTATGATTAACATTAGCACATATGAACATGAATTCAAATTAAAATTGATTCTAAGCACAGTTTAATCAATGACAATTACAACTTGACACTGGCTATCATATACACTAGCACTTGCACCGGATAAGGGTGCAAGAGTTACGCCGATAGAAAAATATATATATAATTTTATGTGTGCAGATAGTACATTTTGTTTACCATTTTTTTTATGAAAATAATATTTAAAGTAAGGTGTAGGTATAATTTTAATTCAAGGCAACAATCTCCAATATAAGTTATGATTGAATTTCCTCTCAATTTGGAATACTTGGAGGCAGAGTTTTTCCTGATTGGGGCCTTTGGATATGGCCTAGATCGTTCTGCTCCTGAGCTGGTGAGTGGGGGCCTCCTCCGACTTTGTGCAAGATATCATTGAGCAAGTTGCTTCCTAGAAAGTCTATGATCAACGATGACGGTGACTAGTTTACGGTGAATGCGCCACATATTTCTAAATGTGGAATGCCATTTGAACCCTTGTTTCTCCATGAGATGAGCAGCAGCAGTGAGCGTGGCCTTGTGCGGAGCCCCTTCTTCCATCAAGGCAGCCTTCGCCCTCTCTTTCAATTCACGCATATTCTCCCTCACTTTAATTCCCTCTTCTCCTTCCATCAGTGCCCTCACTACTCCACTTCCGCTCTCGTTACAAACCCGTTTTGTCCCATCTTAGATCTATAGCCACCTTTTCGTGCTTAACCAGCATAAACCTGTTCTACCTCAGTTCAGCGAACAGGGGCCAACTGACCATTGGAACCCCATCCATAAGAAATGCTTTCCAGTGTGGAGTTTCGACCGCAATGAGAAAGAAAGCCTTAGGTGGACGGGTGAGAAAGAATCGGAATTTGAGGAGTCCAGTTGAGAACCACAAGTCCCCTATCTTTGGTTCAACTCACGAAAGCCTCGGGTAAAAACTCTGAAAGGTCCGTATCCTACTTGGGGGAGAAGGTAATAAACTTATGCTCTCCGTGCAGCACCAAAGAAATCGATGACCGCTTGTTTCAAGTCCATGTGCTACTTCTGTAATCTGCTCCCTCGACAGAAAACCTCCGCTTCTAAAGGAATCAAACACAACAGAGTAGGGAGGTTGTTGATCTAACCACTTGAGGCACTTGTGTGTCTCGTGAGACTCCGATGTCACGGGACTGACTGCATAGATGGCTGGCATGGTCCTAGCGTTCAGAGGCTTGCCTTCCCTCAGAGCTTCTAAAGCGTCCGTCTCCAGGTCTTCAAAAGTATTTATGATAACCCCAGCATCTTCTAGAAGGCGATTACAATGGTGGACAAACTAGTCAAACGCTGGATCGGATTTGTCTTTCACGGGCTCGGGCAGATCCGTCGCGCAAAATGGCGGAACCCCCGGTATCTCTACAAAAAATTCCTCATCTTTAAAGGACACATCATGCTCCGAAATGAGTTTGGGAAAGCCTTACAGAAGACAAATTTCTTTCGCTGGTATTTGCTATGCGTAAGTTATTTGATTCGAAGTGGCATTTGGACCGCCAGCAATGAACAAAATCTATCCAAAAATACGTGCATTTAGTGCCGCCAACATATCAGCGAATTCATTCAATGCATAGATAAGATTTTCCTTTATGTCGTAAGTTTTGCAATAAGCTTTACTTTTTATGCTGTGAAGTCTGACCACGACCGGAAACTGTAAACCCTTTCCTGTTTAACGAAAACCAACAGCTGTTTAATGGCGTGAGACAGGTTTCGGGCAGAAACCTCACACTATATTTAGCCTATCGGCTAATAATTTATGAGCATTTTTTTTATTCAAGGGGTAAATGCTTTTGACCTGGAGCTATCAACCGGTGAAGTCACAAACAAGGGACCTCATCCCCAATACAACCACTCAACAATACCACCCCAATGGGGTTTGAACCTTGATGGAAAGAACAACACCACCTTTAAACCATCACACCATGCCAATATTGGCATAATTTATGAACATTATCAGCTAGGAGAAACTTTAGAAATAATAAATACCATTTTATTTGCACAACAAAGACACAAGACCTCAAAAAGTACTCCAGGTCTGGTTTTGTAATAGATTGCAGGTTATTTGTCTGCTCCCTTTCAAATAATCACACCCAACATAGACAACAACACCCAACAAAGCTTCCAATTTAGGCGCTAGCTTGAATGCAATACCTAGAACTACATGCCAAGTCTGGCAATCATTCATATGACCCCAAGAAGATCTTCCACACTGCCCAGGAATACACAATAGTCACAAGTTTGTTGCCACGACCTAGGCTATAACAACCATGCCTCTCCACAACTCCCCAAACGACCACACTAGGGTTTACAAGCCACAACCTCGATAGGAAGTCACCCTCACGTCCAAGCCCAAATAACCTCAGCAACACACACACTCCCAATAATCAACAACAATGCCAAACAATGAGTTTTTTGCCTTCCACGACTTCACAGGTGCAAGTAATCACTTTAGGAATGAGAAATAATAAATGGGATGTCTATAATTTGTACCCCTTCCAAACTCATGCCCAACAGTAATATATCCTTTCCCTATCATACCCAACAGTCTATGATAAGCCATTAACAATAACCACCAAGAGCTTCACATCTATCCTCATAATGCAAAATTAATATGAATGGATGAAGGACCACAACCTGATTGAGAACTTTTGAAAATTGTAGCCAGGAATACTTGTGATAATATCTTGCAATCTTAAATAACCCTCGACCTCTAAATAGGCGATATTTATCATTCACTACCAAAATTACAAATGAAGCACAAGCATAGACTCTAAATGAATCTATTGGCTATCACCCAAAGAGGATATTTCACCACCGTGAATGATATTCTCTAAGAGGGGTTTCGTGCTCCAGAAGTTTGAGATGAACTAGGTTCAATCTCCAAAACTACAAGGGGTTTTCGATTAGAGAAGTCGAATAAATCAACATAACCAAATGAGCTTACGTAACCTCCTTTTATACTTTTCCCGCCAACACTCTAGAAGCTTCTATTTTAAAATTCACTTTTTAATTTAAACTCCCTTTTAGCTTCAAAAATGACCTTTTTATTAAAATAATGATAATTTGACATGCAAGGTCCCTATTTAATTCGCCATGATTTAAAAAATTCCATCCCGGTTGCGACGAGCTATAGCATTGAGGTGCTTTTTAAATATTTTAAATAATATTTAGCAACCTTAGTAAATTAATTAAAATAAAGTCATTAATATACTCATTTTACAAAAACTATCAGAATGCATCAAAATAAAAAACTAACTGCATTGGAGCGATCTCGATGAAAAATAATGATGAACGAAGCTAATCGGGTGACTTACTATAAATAGACACTCTCTCCAAGAATTTTGGAGCCCAAACCAAAAATTGAAAATAACATCTAAGAGCATCGTAGAACTCCTCTACACCATCTAAGCTCACTGATAACCTCAAATAATCCCTCTGATCAGGCAGATACAAACCCAAAAAGACATCTCCAACTATAGAGCAAGAGAACCCTAAAATGGGGACATTATAGTTTGCCCTTCCCAAAGATTGCGTGTCCTCAAGCAATGCCAATACAATTCTACAATCATCAAATTGATCTAAACTGAAACCAAGGCTGATCCCAGGGTCCCAAGTCAACCTAGGAGATCGGTAGTACCATCCTCTCAAGGCATTGACCTATAGGGTACCAACACAAGAGACCTTTTGAAAGCCACCAATAAGAAGAGTAGAAGCTCAAGAAAGTCCACATTGTCTCTCTCGTTCCTAATGACTACTGTTCTACAACCCAGTGTGATCCCAGGGTTCCAAGTTAATCTAAAAAAGGAATCACCATGTTGACATTGCACTACTTTGATCATAACTATCTAACCGTCAAGCCCAAGTTGCATTGTCCTCTCTTGGAACCTTGAAGAGTAATCACCATTCAATCCCATATGTAAATACCTGGAATGATTGAAATCCCCGCCAAGAGACATATGCCAAGGCATCTCAGTGAAGTCCAAAGCTGCAATCTCCCTGACAGACTCGATCCTTGGCAACAAAAAAGAAAATCTTCTCAACCATAATATATAAACCTCATCTTATCCCCTCATATTGTTCCTAAAATGAAGTTGATCAAATATTTTGAAGGGGAGGATAAAGAAGATATTATAAAAATAATCTCTAAAATCAACCATCCAAGAAAGACCTATGCTGCTAAAAACTGAAAAAATGTATCAATGACACTTAACCTCCAAGTGTAAAAAAGGGAAACCAAAATACTCTAGCACACCCAACTTTCTACAATCATCCAAACATTGTTTGGGAATATGCGTATCAACATCATGAAACAACTACAACAATCGTCACTCACCCAAGCGGAAATGAAAATTAACTAAACTATACCCGAAAAATCTCCCACAACTGGCTACACCATAGCTTATAGGAGCTCAAAATCCATCTTCCCATGAACTAAAGTCACTATCATCAATGTGGAAAGCAAGGGTAGCGATCAACAATATGAAATCCTTCTGAAAAACATAGGAGTCAAAACTGTGGAAGTAGTTGAAAAATCATCTCCTACGACTAGATCAACTCTACCCATCAATGCGAACCACCAATATATCATCTGTTGGTTTGAAGAAGTCTGCCAATGCATCTACATGACATGAACTATAGTCCCATGTAAATTGATTGGAAAGTGGACAACTGTATTACTACTAAAATTCGGTTCACAATTCCAATCCTGATACAACTCCATATTGCTGGAAACTACACTTGGTTCCCAAATCCTATGATCGACTCCAATCTCATCACTAGAATTAAAAAGAGCTCCATCATCCAACTCAAAAAGTGGATTGTCAATAGTCACATCAACATCTACCTCAAACAAAGGATTTTCAATCATTTGAAAATTATCCTCTTGCTGAGCTAGTGTCTCCTTTTCCGATTCCTTGGGACAATGGGCAAGGTCATACTTTTCTTGAATGCAGTCAAGCTCCTCCATTACCTATTTGATCTCCTTGGCCCTTTCTCTGTTCTCCTTCTCCCTGAACTATTGAGCCTCATAGAGCTGATCATTTGCTTCAAGAAGTGCCTCTTGGACACTTTCCAAAGAAATCCTTATTGAATTAAGCTCAATGGTGAGCTCACTAACCTCTTCCTTTAACTACTTAGTCATGGGAAAAGTTTTATCTGCAAAATTGGAAGCAACATCTCTAACATGCATCATTTTTAAGAAAATTGTTTTTATTCCCTCCATAGAATCTTTAATCATGTGCAAATCAACAAGGGGAACATTTTGCTCATGTTGGTTTCTTGGTGTCATGAAGATGAATTTTTCAACAAGGCTTCTAATGTCATCCAACTTAGATAATGTTTGCACTTCATTTTCAACTGACACCATTAATTGTTTCTTCCAAGTTTCCTCATCAAAGTCAAGACCACATAAGTTTAGTGATCTACTGTTATAATGCATATAAAAAATGAAAATTTCCTTCATACCTTGCAATGGTGTCACTATGGCTGCCCCGAGTCTCATGTGATTTTGCTTCAAAGCTTGTCTCATCTTTGTCACTAGGCCTCCTATCAAAATCAGCTCCATGCAAAAACAATTCTGATTTGTCTTCAAGATTATGCCTCTCAAAACCAATTCCCTTTATGTCATCCTTTTCACATACTTTATGCTCTAAGGTTGGGACAACAACTTGGTCAAAAGAGAATTCTTCCCAAATTGATTCTTCATCATACTTTGGTGCCCAAACACCTGGATCCCATGGTCCTATGAGCTGATGTTTTCTATTTTGAAGAGTATGCTCAATGTATACCTCCTAAGTGGTTGTTTCCCCAATCACTTGATTTTTCCCATTGGTTGTTTCCCCAATCACTTGAGTTTTCCCATTGGTTGTTTCCCCAATCACTTGATTTTTCCCATTATCATTTTTAGTAGTAGACTGTGGATCCACATCATCAAAGTCACTAAATATTTGCTCAAGGTTAGTTGCATGTGCTGATAAATCATATTTATTCTCAAGAAATGAATCAATAACATTAATGTCATCCCCCAACGCATTGTGTTCTAAAATCAGAACGTCATCACGATCAAAAGGGAATTCATCCCATGTAGGATCCCCATCATACTTAGGTGTCAAAACACCCAGATCCCATGTGTTAAAAGGTTGATTGCTTTGTTCATTGTGCTCCTCCTGTGATGTTGTCTCTTTGAATAAATCACTCTCCAACTCACTACTACTCATGTCACCATAAGTATCTCTCTCCATAGGCTTAGTCTAGAAGTTAACCTAGAAACCACCCATGTCCCCATTATTGTAATGAGATAAAGAATCATCAATTTTAGCTATTATGAAAAATTCATCTCTTTTTCCTTCAATGAGTTTATCATCTGAAGGTATATGACTAAACCCAACCTTTTCAACCTTAGTACTAGTGTCAACAACTGCATTGGATAGGTTAAGAGGTGCATTTAGGGCTGTTGTATGTCCTTTTCCTCATGCACAATCTCATCAATAGTAGTTGTATGCATGACTAAGAGGTCATCCTGGTTCTCCGTCATACATTCTTCGTGTGATAAATCCTAAGAAATTGGATCAACATCATGAGGGAAATTGTCCATCACCGAGTATTCATCATGATTAGGTGCTAACACATCCGAATCTTCATAAGCATCATCATTTGCTAATTTGAAGACACCACCATAATCACTCTCAACATGCTCTTCTTTTGAAGCTGCATTAGTGAACTCACCATGCCCATCAACTCTACTAAAGACATTTGTGAAGTCATTAGTCTTAGAATTATCACTAGATGGAGCTGAATTAGGATTCAAGATTGTTGTTTTGTCTTTTCTGTCAAATCAATCCCCATCATCTCCAGTTACATGCAAGTCTAAAGGATCATTTTGGGGCTTTGTCACATATTTCTTCTGTGTCAAATGTTTAGATTTTGCAACAATCCCTGACTATTTCTTTTTAATGTAAAGGTCCCTCATTAGCTTGGTTAGTTCCTGGATCAACTTAGATATATAATTTTTTGTAGTCATCTTTCCACTTTGCTTCTAACAACTGACAAAGAGAGGCATGTAAATAGACATGCAGGAGCCAACATGCAAAATAAATGTGAACCACTGAAACCGAAAACACTACTAAACCTTTGACATGCAACTGAAGAACTATAGCAAAGCCATAACTCCAACAAGCTGGCAGGAAAACCAACTCTGTACCACTGTAATAACCCACCCTATTTGTTGGTTTACTTTTTTTGGTTCTAGTGTGTTTACGGATTGACATTTCATCAAGCACTTTACATTGTTTATAGTTTAGACACAAATCCCATTTTTCTCAAACATACTGTATGCTATTGGATTGAGTTTTCAGATTAAAAATAACATGTAACAACAGTATCAAATAGATCACTTCATATGTTGCATTTTAGAACATCATTTAATACATTGAAAGTGCTCACAACCATTACATTTCTTAGTATTGATGAGAGCCATTATCGTTCCATTTTATGCCATGTTTTAGCCTATTTCATACATCTTTATATCCATTCTTATGTTCCATTTTCCTATCAAATCATACCATTTATGTTGCTTATGATTACAATACATAAGAGGTATTGAATATAATTTTATGATAAAAATATGAAAATACTTATTAATTTGTTTTTACTAATAAGCATTAGAAATTAAATTAGCCACCAAATTATTTTGGTCTCTTTTTGTTGCTACCACAAGATAATTGCATATATTATGATTGGCATGGAAATTATGCTACCCACATGCACATTGGTCAACTACCAACTATACATCACAGATTTCCTATCTACATTATTGATGTATTGATAATAGTCTTCTACAACCATTAAATATGTGGTTATTTCTTGTCAGCACACGAGCCACCTTAGCTATCAATAATTTACTCCACATTACTTAACTTTGTAACAGTCTCTTGCAGCTACAAAGAATGGAGAATCCATGTGAATATTGCCATGACATTCTTGTTTTAACCAAAAAAAATATTTAGTATATTGTTATAGTGCCTTAAGAAAGAAAGGCTACGGGCCATTTCATCCCTTCCTAAAACTGCATAGCAAATCTCCACCATAAAACTCTAAACCGTAAGGATAATAATGGGTTTCAGTTTTGAATGTAAAAGGCTATATAAGTCATCATGTATTCAAGTAGAAAGAAGGGATGTGTATGCAACAAATATCATTGGAGAAGAAATATTATTGTTTTTAGCTGATTCTAGAAATCTTGTGAGTGCATTTTCAGTTGGATGGTTGGGAGGAAGGGCGCCCACTCCTTAGCCACCGAATGTATATAGTTTTATTTTCTGTAAGTTGTGTGTATGATTCTAATTGTTCACGTTTTGCATTATTTTGGATTCGTATTTCAGCTAGCACAACGTCTGTCATTTGTATTTGTAAATAATTCTAATTGATTATTATATTTCAGATTTTATGTATTCGATGATTTGTGTTTGAATTTTTATTTTAGACTTTGCTATAATATCTGCACTGTCCCTATTGCCTAAATAGGAAAGAACAAATCTTGTCGCCAGAATTATTTTGATTTGCAATAGGTTTATTTCCATAGGGTGCACTTCATACATACTCTTATCATGACCTACATCCCTTGTGCAGATTGCCATGATACCTTTCATGAGCTTACGATCCCTGGATTGATACTTAGACCGAGCTGAATTCAGTTTAATCTTTACCTCAGTTTTGGCCTATCATTTTGGTGCCATTGTCAGAGAGAGGTGTGAAAGGCCTGTTAGCTTAGTGAGATGAGTTAGGACCAATGTGTTAGGATGAAAGCTCATGCACCTTCCGGTCATGCCTAGGTGATTACTCCTAATTTGTGTTGTTTAAATCATATAGATGCATGGTTTGAGTTTGTAGGTAGATCTTAGTAGATACAAAAATTTATATATATTCACACCAGTTGTTGTGAGTCAATTGATAGAAAGAAGTAAGTTTGAAGAAACAACATAAAAAAAATAAAAATATTGCATTTTCAAGGTAGTTCAAACACATCACTTTTCTAGGAAAAATGCTTCAAAAATGAAGAATCTAAAGGTCACGTAAGAAGAAAAATGTGCTTTGAGGTGGGGGCTTTGACCCTCAACCCCACCCTGTATCACAATAGGGAGTGCACCCAAGGTGTTTCCCCGGGACCCTGCAAGGGGCGCTGCCCCTTGACCTCGTTGGGGCCTGTTGCCCTTAGACCCCTGTTTTCAAATTTAAAAATAAAAGAAGAAATTGGTGGGGGAATCACGCTGGTAAAATTTGATGCTTTTATTTCCCCTCTACATAATGAATGCAACTTAGATAATCTTGATCTTCAAATACCATTATCACAAACATCTACATATGTTATTTCCATAGTTAAGAAAGAGCAAATAGTTGATGAATATTTAGGACAATGGAGTTTTGAAAATGAAGATTTGACCATTTGTTGTTTTGATTGTTACAAGGAAGAAGCTGAGTGCATGTGCCAAATTGTTCAGGAGGACATGGTGAAGGAGATTGATGTTATAAGTGAGCCTTGACACAACAAAGATGGAAGTGAACAAGTCTTCTTTGCAAATCAAGGACAACTTCACACATCAAATTGGGAAGATCAGGGTATTCTTAATGATTTTAAAACATCTTATAATTCTTTTGGATTTGAAAGGCAATATGTTTCTTCACAAAATGCTTCTCCTAACACTTATGGTGAATGGAAACAATGTCCATTTTACCAAAAATGTCATAATGAATGCTCACAACAACCACAATACCCATCCCATATATTACCATCTCCACCATATCCATCTTATATGTTACCATCTCTACAATATCCATCCTATCTATTACCACCTACTCTATATCCACAACAAATTTTACCATTTTCATTATCCCATTCATATCACTCGCCATCCACTTCAACATATCCACCAAGGGAAACTACAATGCCTAATAAAACATTACATAGTAAGGTGGTTCAAACTACATATAATAATGAGACTTCATTAATCCCTCTACATTCCATTAATGTGCATCAAATTGGTGAATCATATTTGCTCTCTATTCATACAACTAATAGATGTGATTTTGGTTTAATTAAATTAGAGGAACAATTTGATCAACTAAAAGGTAATCAATTTAGTTCTTCTTATCTACTTTATGAATCACAACTTTTAGAAATAATTCACACACATAAGGAAACCATTCAATTTGTTTCTAATTCTATCATTGAAATGATAAAAATGTGTGTTGAAATTAATCATACACTAAGAGGTGATCTATTGTATACCTTAATAATTCAAGAGTTGTGCGAGATGCATAATGACATCCTACAAGATCTATCATTTATAAATGCTTTTTATATTCAAACATCTAGATCTTGGGAGACCTATGGTCAAAATGTGTATTCCTCACACACTTATTGATTTAGGTCCACCAATAATTAATTAATTAAGCATATATAGATGGGATTGAATGCACTAATGGCCATACCGAACATGCTAAAAGAGATGATTTTCATTGAATAAGGTATTATTAATATGTCACTATCTTTCTTGATTCTTTGGATTATCCTAATACCCTCTTGATTTTAAAGTATGAAATTAAGTTTGGGGGGGGGAATCCATTGAATTTTGGAAATCTTTGGTTGATTTTTAATAATGCCTTCATTGATTATTTCTTCGATGCTTCTAATAAAGCCATGTGTATGAGATTCAGACAAAAGCAAGGTATGTATTCTTACATGTTAATTGGATTTGATTCTACACAAGCGTTTGTTTTAATAGAATTTATCCATCCGTTTTTTCAAGTATTTATTTTAATAACTCTACCCTCCATTTTCTAATGATAAATCACTCATTATGGTGGAGTTATTAATAGATGATATTGTACAAATTTGACATTACTTTACTTGATATGCTTGGTCATGAGAATATGGTTGTAGGTTTTCTTCTTTGGGTGACCTAACACTTTTGCACTAGTACTAGTTGATGTTGGTTCTCTATACAAGCACCCAAAGACACATTTTGTTGGCCTTCCTATCTGTATGGTGAACAACGAGTTTCCTTGTGCTTTTCTCTTGGGAATCACAAGAGAATTCTTGGGAAAAGTGTTCAACATTCATGGATAAAAGTTCTATTTTACACCATCCTTGATGCTAGACCATGTGGAAGACAGTATGCAACTTGGTCTATGAGATCCATGAATCTTGTAGTACTATGTTCTTGAGCTACACATCCCAAGACAACTTGAAGAAATGATCAAGGAGCTTGAATATATTTTAATGTAGATCCTCACACTCTGAGATGAGTATCCACCTACCTAAATTTGTGTGAACACATTTGACTGGTTGAGAGACTTAAATTGGTCTTTTGCTATGCAACCTTGTCTTTGGTAAGGAAGTTGTATTATTTGCAACTACAACTTTTCATACAACTTTGGAAAACGTTATGCAAATATCTCGTGCTTAAAAGGAAAGGATAGCATAGCTTCATGAGATGTCGATATGATTTGTTTCAAATTGGTCATTGTTACCAGATTTTTACCTATGGCTCAATCAGGTAGATCCCATTGATATCTAAAAGAAAAATGGCACATTTTTCTATCTCCCCTACATTGCATTCATGCGTACAAATGAAATAACTTAAAAGATTGCATAAATTTAAATCATTGCATTTATACAGATGCATGAAACATAAGAAAGATTTTGCAAATCTCTTCTAAAAAAGTAATCTTTATTGAATAGAAATATTCATTTGACTCACACAAGCCGTGAGTTTAACTTTTTCTTATTCAATGCAAATCAAGATAGATATATACATGAAAAAGTAAATGAAGAAAATAATGTGCATGTAGGGAGGGAACCGGTCATTGCCTGAGAATGACTGGTTTTGTTGTGTCTTCTTGTCCAACTGCTGCCCGAGTTGACTTGTCCTCTATAGCTCCTGTACTCTTGTTTCCTACATTAAGTCAAAGCAATGTGTTAGAGTAGTGCTCTAACCAATGAAAGGTTACATACCATACATGATCACTTACCTATGCACATATAAACCAATCTCAATATGCATTAAACAAACATTCATATCTTGAATTTTTCTAACTTGTTTGCTTCATGTGCAGATACAAGAAATGTATGTTGCTCTTTTGTTAAAATTAAAGCATGTGGGGTAAATGTGGCTCCCACAAGGGTTGAGCCCAGCGTACTTTATTGTGTTTTGAAAAGTAATTCATCCCTTATGATTGCCTCAAACAACCATACATCATCTATGATAGTGAATTTATGTCACTAACATAGGTGAAATATACCTATTCAACGTAACCATGAAGAATGCAGATAATGCCATAAAAGTTGAACAATAGTCCTATCAAGTATAGTCACATAGAGCAGATTTCATAAAAGTGAGGAGATTTGATTGTCATTCACAATATAGGACTTATCATTCATTAGAGTATATCATTCAAATTTGTTCCCTATTATATAAGTGTAAGGATCTCTGTAATACATATGAAAGACAACTTATCTTGTTTATGAAGACTATCAATATATATCAGAAGTAACTCAATGATAAAGAGGAGGTGCAATAATTAATCAAAGTTGTCATTTTGAGGATCATGGGGAGACAATCATGAAAGACATAACTTCCATATGACAATGCATAGGCTCCTCTGAGAATGCAATAAGAATGATGGTAATATTGATACATCAGAATGATAAAGAGATCCCTAGTGACAGTGATATTATGAGTGCTGCAGTAAGAGCTAGCCCATTTATTGGAAAGAGAAAAGATTTATAAATAAACAGAAAAGCCACATCTTATCACCATGGTAAGAAGTAATGTAATGCAAGGACAACTTACTCATTGATTAATCTCTCCACAAATATCAACACACAATGGACTGTAAATGAACATAGTTTGCAATTCATGAAATGCAGTATAATCCATGACAACTGGGTAAAAGTCGAGCGTAAGAAGACAACCTATTTCAAAAGATTAGTGACAAAAATTTCTACCCAAAAGAAACAACAATGCCCTTACACTATGAAAGTGACAGATATAATGTACTGTGCATAGAAGATAATGTTGAAAATTATCAATGGAAAAAGTTACTGATTGCAGTTTATAGAGAATAAAGTGTTTTCAGCTTCAATAAACACAGTTATTGTAGCAGTAAATAAGTAAGATAACAAAATTTCAAATAAATGGCTATAGGTTTTTACCATGATAAGAAAAGCAACATGAAAGTAAATTGTGCAAATAAAGAATGGTAATGATTGATAGATATACAACCATATGGAAAAAACAAATTACTCATGTGATTTGAAGATCATTTAAAAATCATGTGGTCATACCATGATATATAAAGAGGAATGAAGCTTCAGCCTGTTAGAAACCGAATATAGAAAACCTTATACAAAACTGCTAGTAACAGGTTAAGATCTACAGGAAAAAAACATTCTTCTTTCATAGCACAAATCTTTAGTTTCAAAATGGGCTTTCTACATCTTTAGTTTCAACATGGGTTTTCTATAGAAGAGGTTGAATCTTACAAATTGCAAATAGAACAACAATATGAAGTTTTCTATTAAAATATGAAAGCCATACTTTGTAATTTGACATAGAAAGATCTTGTGAGTTTTGTACTCAATACAAGAAAGTGAACCCATGTTTTAGTGTGTTAAAATGGAGCCTACCATTAAAAATGAATAAACCCAGATGTATCGATTCAGAAACATAAAAGGCGAGCTACAGGAAAGGACAAATATGAGCAATAAAGGCAAGATCTCAAAACCCACACCAATCATGTATGTGAAGAGAAAAACAGAGCAATATATGAATATGCATAAAACCCTCATGAGTTTTAGTAAGATCTCCTTGAATATGAATAAGAAAAGAAAATTTCTACGAAGCCATAAGGTATCTTACCTTTCTTCATGTTTTCTTTTTGATATTTTGCATCAAAACCTTGTGTCAGATCTTTTTCAGAAGCTTTGATAAGCAGTCCAGAAAAGAAGAAAATCACAGAATAATAAAAATGAATGAGAAAATCATTATGGCTGCAGCCCACGAGGATAGAAATCAAAGAAAATGGAGATTTCTTTTCCTGATTTGAGAAACAAATCAAACTTACCTCCAATTTTTGCTTTTGATCTTTGACAAACTTTTGAAAATGGTGATTGAAGGTCGATAGGGTTTGCTAGTGGCGGCAGGGTTCTTCCTGAAGCTTCTTGAAAAAATGAGATAAAGTTTTTCTTTCTTTTGATTTTAGGGTTGAAACCCTAAGTCAAGTGGAGGTCGATTAAAATATGGTATTTTTGCCTTGTTTTTACAAAATATGTTGCAAGCTAATGCCATTGTGGGTTTTTGCTTTTCAAAGACTTAAAGCATTTTTCACTTTTTGACTTAGCAAACTTTTGTCTATGTTCATACTGATACATGAAGATTAAGTTTTTTTGTTTTGCATTTACTTTATATTGTAAAATGCTTGAATTAAATGATATTTTATGAATCATTTAATTTAAACATTATTTTTCAAATGCAAGAAAATAGGAGACATGTGTTAATATGACTAAGTCCTAGGAGGATAATGGAGAGATATGCTTTGAGTTATGTCATTTGAGAGAATCTTGGAGATTTGAAAGTTTGTTTACCCAAAGCTTGGAGCAAACATAGGCATGATATTTCAGTTTTGAGACACAAGAAGGGTATCTAGGCATTATTTTCTTGTGCCTTTATGTTTGACTTGATCAAACAAGACTTTTTCATACATATTGATGTATTTTGGAGTGGATATGGATGCTATATTTTGGGATTTTTGAGGACTTACGAGTTATGGAGCTTTCTAGAACCTTTTTTAGTGGAGCTTGGCTACTTAGCCTATTTTGTAACTCATTATTGAGTAGTTATTGTTATGCAATTTCTGGACAAAGAGACTTTTGCAATCCTTGGACAGTTTGAGCATGTTTTGTAACTCAACATTTTGAGCATGTATATTAGAGAAGGCCTTGGACATCAATGATATGGAGTATTTTAACTTCTCACACTATGCTTTATTTTGTGCCTTATTGATTGATTGAATTACTAGTGAAATCTTATTCTATTCCTTGTAATTTTGTCTCAAATCCAACACATTTTGCAAAGATATATGTTATTATAGGTTATAATTAGTGTTATAAGTGCAATCAATTTTAGTTGTGAGATTTATATTTCCCTCTAAGGGTTTTAGCATTCAAACCTATTTATAAATTACTGATGTAATGATATATGAAAAGTGAGTTGTGTAATCCAGATTCAGACATTGTTAGAATTGTGCATATAAACTGACTATGTAGACTCTAGGAAACTTTGGTGTATCACCATAGGGGTATTTTTTTTTAGTTTATGCATATCCTTCTTTCCTTTTCCTCAAGAAACAATAATTAGGTGATAACCAGTTAGGAAGTCAGCCTTCTCCGAAGGTTTGATCTTATTCAAAGTTGGATCATTCACATGTTTCACTAAATTGTTGAATCCTAAATTCAACTGGGTGCAAATTTAAGTGTTAATAGTTTTGGCATGCTCGATGGGACACGTCCCTCAATGCCTTTCACTAGTTTTATGTGCAACCAGTGATTTTCAGACCTTTTAGAGGTTATTACAACATATATGGAAACTCCATTGAGCTGAAAGAGTAGTAAAATCAGTGTTGTTACAACACATGAGAAAAATACAAACTAGGAGTTCCAAAGAATTTGAGTATTTACAGCTGTCACCACTCAAAAGACAAGGCAGGACAACGAAGAGAACTCCTCCATCAAAGATAATTCAGTTAACACCACCTGGTGTTAGGCAGGAATTTTTCTTCTCATCTCCAAGGAGAAGAGGTAGACCATCAAAAAAAGAGAGTAATACTTGTTCTGCGTCACCAAGTTTCAGAACAACAAGGTCATCCTCTAGTAGCTTAAAGAATATTTCATTTCCTGCTTCTTCAGGTGCAAGTTTTACTACTTCATTTTCTGTTGTTCATACTCAAGTTAATCTATCTCAACCACCTTTAATGGCTGCTAGAAACCAACCCTTTGTGCCATTTAATGGAGGCAGACCATTAAATTTGGCACAACACAATGACATACCAGTTGTAGCTTTAAAAAGTTTTCCAATCTTCACTAGGGAAGATCAAACAACTACCATTGAGCACATAAGGGATGTTGCTTCATTGTGTGGTGTACACCATATTACTCAAGAAGACGTAGCCATAAGGCTACTTGTTGCATCATTCAAAGGAAGGGCTTTGTAGTGGTTTAGAAGTCTAGGAGTTGGCACCATTGCAACTTGGGATGAATTAGGAGATTTAAATTA
>VDFB02335708.1:0-18659 GCA_007258455.2 Sequoia sempervirens | reverse complement strand
ACTACTAACTACAACTATGCTAATTACTTAAAATCTATCCAGTTTCCTCAAGAAAACAGAGCATGAGGAAATGGAGCAGGGATGATTATCTGACGATAAACAAGTATAGATTCTCAACTTGAAGGCAAGGTGGCACATCTATCAGCTCAATCTAAACAAGTTTATTATTCACAAAACACCATACGATAAACAAGAACAAATTCTCAACTTGAAGGCAAGGTGGCACATCTATCAGCTCAATCTGGACAAGTTTATTGAACACAAAATAGATTTGATCTAACTAAGGAAAGAATTCACCATTATAATTGCATGAAACCCTATGTGGCATAACAATTCATCACAACAGTAAATACGCATGAACAAATACAGAATGAGCAATATTGAGGGCAAGGTAGGCGCAGCATATATTCCTCTCTTGTGCAAAAGTTATGTACAAATGAGCAAAAACTCTTATTTATAGAAATGAAAAGGTGTAGGGAACCCTAAAATCACCTTGAGTCAACTACAGTCTTGCAATGCATGGAAGATTTATTGCTAAACCCTAATAAAGTAAACTATACAGTTAACTGGAAAACTACCATCAGTTAACCGGTACATTTAACCTAAAATGGACAATGTGCAAGCATGCACGTCCTTATTTAAAGCAAAGTTAACTGGACACTACCTTTAGTTAACTAGAAACCCTAACCCTAACTCCTGTGAAGATAATCCCAAGGAAGAAATAAGCATGTATGAAGTCAGGAAGCGAACTCAAGACTGAATGTTGAGTTAACTGCTGCTCATGACTCAATCCTTGAAATTAATTGCAGATCCAACTGGCACATCACTCCTCGTCATCTCGGTCTAACACTTCGACCAAGAACTCGTCAATCTCTCTATCTTCTGGCACTTTGATACTGTCGAAAGTGATAATCTATTTCTTTAGTTCTCTGTCACTTTCCTTGACTGTATGCATGCATTCTCTGACATCTTTAGTCGCCTTTCTGAAACTAGCTGAAATAACTGAAATATTCTCCAGCTTAGCCGCCATAGGATCTCCCTCAAGGCTATCACGAATCAGTTTTTCGAACTCAACTTGCACTTCATTTAGTGCAATATATGTGCCATCTTCAAGAAGATAATGCCACAGAATCTGAACAACAAAACCACTAACAAGTGCAAGAGCTCCAACAACATTATCTTTCAGTGAAAGCAACTTGGTAGAGATCTTTTTACATATCTCCATTTTTCAAAGGTGTTGCTCTTTCCAAGTAAAAACTTTCTCTTGATCTTCATCAATCTCCAAGGCATCATATGCAACAGACAACTGAGACACAAGAACTCGATCCTTGGCTAAATTCTCTGCAACTGAAATCTTGAGCAACTGAATACCTTGACGAAGTTTATGTGCGTCACTCCTCAACTGATACAAATCCGCAAGAAGACGTTGACCTGTAACAACTAAACTTTCAATCTAGTTATCCAAAAGTTTGCCATGACTGACTAACTGATCCAGCTTTCGTTGTTCTGTAGGTGTATTCTGAGGAAGAACAGGCACTCTACTTGAATTTCCGTGAACAAGATCAGAGATATACTGACGAAGTTTACCATTTTCAGCCTTAAGCAATGCCTTATCCTCTCCATCCTTTGTGATGCGTTCTTCAAGATTATTGGTGACAATCTTAAGAAGGCTCACGTTTGTCTCTCGAGTGGTCCTACCAAGATTTGCCTTAGTGAAAGTAAACTCACCAACTTCAACTTCATCTAGGCTCTTTCCCTCTGGAGGAATAGCAACTTCTATAACAATCTCTGATTTCGAAGTCTTTTCAATATGCACCTGCTTTTTGATTTTCTTGTTCGACCTTCTCTGATAAGGTTCACCGAACTCAGATAAATCAAGGTTATATGAAGGTTCTCGCCTTTGTCTCCCCAAAGACCTCTCGAGCCAACAAGACTGAACAATATCATCAATTCGAGGAGAGACTGTCCCTGATGTATCAACTTGTGGCGGTTCAGTTGTCTCCGATCCCACTCGAATTGGTATCTCAGGCTCTGAATCTATGTCAATAGGTTGCATGTGTGGTGAACTATGAGGTGAAATGTGAGGCTCAGCCTGAATGACTGTCTCTACTAGAATCTCAGGTACATCCTCAACTCGCTTCTGCTTCCTCTTACCAGTAGCTCTCTTTCCCGTGTTTCCACTGAGTCTAACTCCTTCAGGAGGTATCACAATAGCCTTGACCCGAGGTCTTGACCTAGAAGTAGAAGGCAATGAAGTAAACTTGTCACGTCTCAGACTTTGATGCTGTTTTGTCCATGGCTTTGTGCAGATTTATTATATGAATGATGGTGTGTGTTAGAGTAATATGATATAATACAATGCTTTGGTGTGTGGAAATGTGAAAAATATTTACTTTTGAAATTGTGAACGCATTTTATTTTGAAAATATGCAAGATAGAAAAAAATAGAAGTATTGATTTAATTATTGCTTTGATTTATATCTCTATATCGGTTACTAATACAATTTCGTTGTTGCATGCCTGAGTGCACTTGAGTTGCAGGTGGTCGAAGACCAAGTGTTACGACCCAATTCTGCGTAAATTAAAAACTTTCCAATTTTCACTTAAAACATGTAAAAGTAACATATAACAAAGATATTACAATAAATTTCTTCCTTTCTTTATTGATAAACATGTACAAGTTACAATATGTTTCCTCATGAATTTCATTTTCATTGCAAATATAAATCAGAGTTTAAAAGTAATACAGTTACATACATAGCTCGTAAGCTTTTGCACAAATAGAAGTAAGAAGGTCCAGGAGATCGTCCTTTCAAATCTTGGTACATCGGCCGATTGCTGTGGAGGAGAAACATCACGGGCGCTTTTCCGCCAACCACGGACTTATAATGCGGTCCCCCGCACGATCATTTTGCAATGAACGCCCTCCCTTCGAAGAAGAGATTGGTAGGGTATCCTTTAACGATTACCAATGAGCATAGTGTTGTCCCACTCAACTAGAACCTTGCTATTTCACAATTTCGATCTAGTACTTCGGATCACAATGAATCCATGTAGTCTCAACTATCTCACATCTAGGTGGATGTCGTATTTCACTACTTTGGCCAAAGTATTCTCATTCAGCTTTCGAATGAAGGTCATCTATCATAAACACTACTCAGGGCCGATTTGACTTAAGGCTTCCTTACTCTACGCATAGGTTTGTCCTTCAATGGGTGAATCCGTCAACCCAGACATCCTACAATCATACGAACCTACTAGAAATGAAAACAGTATTCAAGAGTCTTGTATCAATTCCTCCTAACTAGGAATTCTTTATCCTAGGAGTACTAAACTTGTCTCAGTTATCCTAATAACTTAAGCTAAAAGACTTCACTTGATTCTGCCATCATTTCGATCCTAGTAGATAAATAATACGTCTACGTATTCTCCATATATAGAGATCATACACAACATGCAATAACCAATCAAAATGCAAATAAATCCTTCCCCTTTATCTTTTCCATTATTTCGTTTAAATGCAAGAAAAATAATCTAATCCCTTAAGCTTTTTATTCATATATTCCCTTTTTCACAATTCCCCTAATCATTGAATCCTTTTCACATTTTCTTCTTAAATGAATTGCTTTAATTATTCATCAAAACAGTTCTTCCCTATTAGAACTAATTGAAATCAGCAATCACAAAATCAAAATGGAAACAACACTTCAATAAAAATTATAAACTAGGAAGATTCATGCCTGATTTTAAAGCTTCTCCTTCCAAATTTGCTCTTCTAGATTCTCCTTCAAATAAGCTTCCAGGTTTCAGCTAAATATGGCTTCTTTTAATAAAAGTATTTCACTCTATAGTGAACTCCTATAACTCTTCTCTCAGACGTGTTTCCACCACTCAATTCCTACTCAGCTATACAAAATCCTCACTATATACTCAAAATGACTTAATTCACTGTGACTGGTAAATGCTGGAAATAATTTACTGTGCTTATCAAACTCAGCTATACAGGAAAACTCAGGCAGTACAATGAAATAGATATGGAATGAAAACACTAAACTCAGATTGTTCAAAAAGTGTGTTCACAATGAATGGAAGGGCGTCATTATATAGGGCCCGAATTGCAACTGTTTTCCCTTTTAGAAGGCATGCAGATTGACAACAAGTGCCCAGAATTTGTTAAAAAGACATTTGGCGGATTCATAAACCCTAAGTCATCAAATTGAAGGTGATTCGACCTCCTTAGAGTCAGCAAGAGAAGAATTTTTCAACTTTTATCTTAAAAAACGTCACACGTTTTCTTTTGGCCAGTCGTATTTAAATGAATGACTTATACACGTTAGATCAAGGTTTAAAAGCTTCCACGTTCGCCATTTTTGATGCCCTAGGAATAGTGTCGGCCATTATTCACTGACCTATTCTCTGGCTGTGCGTTTCAAACGCGTTTTTTTTTCCTGCGCGTGGCTTTTCACGCGATTTTCATGCTTAAAACGTATCTTTCCTCTTTTTAAATATTTCAGATGTTCATTATAAACATTTCAACTTTCTCTTTGATTTGATTAATTCAAACAAAAGACCCGATTTCCATAATGAGATTAAAATCGAAATATTTCATTATGGCTAAAGGATTTAAATCCTTTGAGTTCAATTTTTATTCTATTGAATATTCTTCTATGTCAATTTAATTTATACATTTCACATTTTAACCTTAATCATTTATATATTTAATCATATATGTATTTTAATTAGGTGTAATATTTCTAAATATATAAATATATATATTTTCCGACATTATATCGTGATCTATATATATATATTTATATATATATAAATATTACCTTTATATTAATACATATATTTAAATATATAAATATATAATACATTTACATTTATGTATTTATGTATATATATCCATACATATAATCACATTGTTAATATATACATTAATACATAAATATTTATGTAATTTTGCTAGGCAATATTATAAAATATTATTTTCACTACAGATATCAAACGGAATGTGTACATATATATATACCTGTGTTTACGTATGTATGCATACATACATGTCAACACATGTGTACAAGCATATCCGTCTGCTTAACATACACATGTATTGATATGTCTGTACATATAAATACGTGTTCACAATATATAGATGTGCATGCGTTCACATTCAATCATTAACACAACATTCACACCATTCATACTTGGGTCATGGTATAGCAAGTCTGACATTTAAACAATCACATCTCCTAAACATAAAGAAGGGAATACAAAATCCTTATGTCAATACACAAGCCTATGGATGACTTACCGTTGCCTCGACAAACAGACTTGGCTTACTCATTCTATAGTATGTGTGTGTATGCTCAATTTGGTAATTGTTACTGTTTACCCGACCAAGTTCCTCCCCGAATGATGTCTCTCCTCTGTCCAAATGAACAGTCTTTGTACCTGCACACCATGACATGACATCGGCAGTCATATGCTCATAACAAGGTAAAAACATCTCACAAGTTAGAATAACATTATTCCATAATTGTATGCAAGATTTAATCAAAACTAAATCATTTAGAAGTAACAATCAAATGAAACCATCATTTAAACAGGACTCATTCATTTAATAACGAGATCAACCATGTTTTATTCATCATCAAGATTCAAACATTACAATCAATTGCCCTATACAATAGTGGCTATAAAATCGGGATGTAACATACTTCCCCCCTTAGGAATCATCGTCCCCGATGACTTAAGGTATTATTCAAAAGCATAAAAACATGACTCTACATTTATTCTACAGTCTTGAAAGTTTCAAGAATGTTTGATTGGCGTAATCTGGACATCAACTTGTCCATCACTCATGGCAGTGTTTCCTCTACTGAAACATGGCCTTTTGAGTAGGTAGTGAATTGCCATGCTGGTGAAATAATCCGAGCCAAATTTTGTCGTTTTCAAATTACAAATTACAGGCAGTGCACCCGTTAAGGTTAGGGAAGAAACCCAAAACGTGCAAGAAAGCAACTCTAACCAGAATGGCGCCGATGATGGCGAGCATTGGTCAGAGGATCTTCTATTCTACTTGCAGGAAAGAACTCAACGTCAAGTATGTGCTACCCAATCCAATACGGAGTGAGGGGCGACCATATGACGGAGTGAAAACAAACTATTGCTTGAAAGAAAATGCTGAAAGCCAAAGACTCTCAACACCCAGAATGTGCTTTCTAACCCAGTATGGGATAGTAGCGACCATAGGGCGGAGATGGATTACATTCAATTATCAAAATGCTGAAAGAGAGAACATTACAATCTGACTGAGCAAGAATCTAAGATCGACAGTACTACTGCCAGTATACAATTTAAGGAATGAGATCTTGCTATCAATAAAAGATCAACTTATAAGAGAATTACACGAAATTCGGAACTTATTGCATAAGGTAAAGATCAGAGAAACAGCAGATTATAGATCCAACCTTATTCTTCCAGCTTGGTAATCTTCCTTGTTGTCTTCACGTGGCTTGAAAGAACTATCCACACCAATCAACAATCAATATGCAGATTTATCCAATCTGCTGTGACAGTCCTGCACTTTTCAACGCATTACCAGCAGCATAGGAAACCATGAAATGCTCAAATCTTTCTATATACTCCTCCAAAATGATATATATCAATTGCAAGACTCAAGTGGAATAGGGGCGACCAAGAACAGAACCTTAAACAGACTTGAAATGTTACTGATTTTAAATACACGAATCCCAAGATGCTGAAACAGTACGGCCACAGCTGAGAAGGCGATTTGCTTTATAAAATCAAATACTACAATGAAAATTCCACAAATTGACATACAATGGCGCCTAGCTCATACCAATTGATTTATGCAATACCCACAAAGAAATATTTTGTCTTTTTTGAAATATGAATGAAATACTGAGTCTGCTGTAGCTAAATGCTAAAATCAGGAAACCTCTAACATGCAAGATCTGAAACTAACAATACTAATGCAGATTACAATGCACGGAATACAATGAATTCGCAACTAGACTAAATTCATCACTAGTCGTTGTCTTACAAACGAGAAGAGATGCCCAATGGTTAGGAGGTCTTCATCCCTCGAAGTGATCCAGATTCAATCCGGCAGCATAACGGTGTATTTTCCAAGATCCCCAAAACTGATGCACAAGCCCTCTTTTTATAAGTTTCGTTTGACTTCACGAAACCCTAAAATCTTCTTTTAGGTCAAATCCCTCATCTCCTCAAGAAGGCGTATTTTCTCTTCAAGGCATTAAGAATTGATAAAATATCATCTTTTTTGAAATAAGCGCCCTTCAACTTTTATTTTGACTTAGGAAATATTAAATCATTTCTCAATGAGGGCGCCACCCTCAAGGACCCACATTTTAAACACAACATTAAGTTATTAAGTCTAGGCCCAAGGTCAACATTAAAATATAATATTTAAATGTGCCTTTTAATGAAATAACTTAGCTTATCCCTCCGGAGATGCACTGAAGCCAAAACTGAGTCAAACATCTGACCACTGAAACAGGAAGTCAACCGAGCTGAACATCATCTGACAAGCTGCCAAAAATAGAATTTACTAAAAATAGTAAATTCCAAAAAGTACTCTGAATGCTGAGACGAACATACCACTGCGAAGCCCTCTGAAAACCCAGAAGGAATCCGCCATTAAAACTATCATCTCCGAACAATGACCTCCTCAAAATTAGGAAACCCTAATTTTAACTTCCGACTAGCCTCCGGGTTTCCAAGGAAAGGCTAACGGTCACAGAAATTGTCAGGCTTGAAAAGGGGACATTACAGCTGGGTACCAAAAGTTTTGTTGGGGCATTCATTTGCATAATGATTACCCCTACAAATAAAGCATCCTGCTCTTGGTCCTCTTTTCTCTATGGTTTCCCTAGTTTTATTAACACCTTCACTAGCTCTGCTAGTGTCATTGTACCTTGAGTTGTCTCTTTTCCAGTCTCTTCTGAATTCCTTCTCATTGAAGCGAGATCTCTTCCCCTTTTTCCTTGCTGCATCTTGCGCAAATTCTTCTTTCTTGGGGGTAATCTTGTCGGAGACTTCAGTTTCCTTCTTTTGTTCTTCTCTTTCATACTGATTGGAGTCTGCCTTAAGGTTCTGTTCCTGCTTAATGGCTTTTTCATACACAAGATCCATTGTGGTCGGACCATGCATATCGACTTCACCTCCAATATTTCTGTTCAGTCCCAAGATGAATTTCCTGATCCGGAATCGTTCATCTTTATGATAGATAGGAACATATCGCAGAAACCGAGTAAACTTCTCCCAGTACTCGTTGACTGACATAGTTCCTTGCCTCAATTCTTGGAAATCAGAAAGTTTTTGGTCATAATAGAGTTGTGGCAACCACCGCTTGCGGAAAATTTCAACAAACTCTTCCCAAGTCAGTTTCCAGGAATTTATATCCAATTCCAGTTTCTTGTTTATCCACCAGTTGGAGGCTTCACCCGCTAACTGATAAGCACCCCAAGCTGCTTTAGTAACTTCGTCATAATTTCTTATGTCAAAGTACTTTTCCATTTGTACTAACCATACCTCAGCTTCATCTCCTCCGGCACTTCCATCAAATTTTGGAGGGTATACTTTCTTCATATCCTTTGTTAACTCAGTGGACACTTGTTTCTTCTTCTTCTCAATAGACGGAGTTGGAGATTTCTCCTTTTCATGATTATGATTAATGCCTTCTCCATGTGAAGAACTTTCCTCTTCATTATTGGTGACAGGTATCTCAATTGCTTTTGCCTTTTCAAGATTGGACAATCTTGCCAGAATCTGTTCCAGCTTTGCTTCTATTCCTGTTGGTTCTTGTTCCTCTTCACGACTTGTTCCAGGAATATTTCTCGTCCTCTCATACACTTTCACCATGATTTAAAAATTCACTTTAACCTGAATGTTTAATACAAGTTAGCCTAATTATACTTTTAACTATCTTTTGGAAAACATATAAGCATACATTACAAGATTTTCATCCAAGTTTTGGTTTTCCATTTTTGCTCATTGACTATAATACTTTGTACATTCGCTCAACTGAACATTTCAAGTATGATCATGGTTTATGTATTTGTTTGCTAAACTGAAATATCTTTTCAGGATTCTAAGCAACTACTTGTTCATAAATCAAAATCCTGTAAGTGAAATTTTCCAAAACATTGATTTCTTTCATGAGTTTATCCACTTAGAACATTATGTTAGTTCTACTAACATGATCAGATTGATCTGTCTTATGTTCTATCATTTTCCTCTAGAATCTAAAGAGAGTATGTATGTGCTACCAATGATGACATCCGATCTTCATTTTCTGGTATACCGGACATTTCCTTGCCACATTCCGTGCAGCCTCTTACTCTATCTTTTCCTAGGTTATAGTGGTTTCTCATCCGACAATTTCCGTTGTCGTTCCGATGTCTTAACTCTGACATTAATTCCCTTGTTTCATTCTCAAATTCTCATAGACTCATAATTGTTTTAATCAAATCCAAAAGTCTATCATATTCCTTCTTTTTCCTTGGAATCATAAACTATTTCGTTGGATAAAGGTATAACTTGGTTATTCATCCTAACCTTTCTGTCTAACTTAATTGCATAAACTTCCACAATTCTAGGTGACATTTGTTTGATTAAGAGTTCTTTTTCTAAGGTTAACTCTTAACTTGTTCCAATTTACATAAGTTACTAAGGATCACATATTTCCTTTTCACTTCTCTAAGTTCTTTTCTCTTGCCGTAGTGGTACAAAGAACTTTTCAACCGTTATCTTCTGATAAGGTTTACGCATTGTTGCGTAATGAGCTCATAGGTTTCAGTGCAGAACCTGGTAGTTCTGATACCACATGTTACGACCCAATTCTGCGTAAATTAAAAAATGCCCATGAACACGTTGAACACCAAGAGTACCATTAGTTTTAAGATGCCTGTAGCTGCCTTGAAATGCAACAAAGTAGACCAAGTAGGATATCATACGAAACTCATGAAACTTGAGAAATCAGAAATATGCTGATGTAGGCAATCACTAATCAACATAGCCCAATCAAAATGTTCTGTGCCATCAAAAATTCTGGAAATAAGGTAAAACATCCATGATCGGAAAGTGCTAGCATCCTCTTGACTTGTAACTCGATTGAGCAAATTTATCAAAACAGCAACCTCATCCTTGAATTCACCACGACCAATCTTTTTAGGCATATTAGTCTTCTGAACTTTCAGCCATCTTTGAGCCACCTTTCTCTGTGAACGTTCTTGATCTCCATCCCAGATCTTCTCTCAGGCCTCAATAACCACAGTGAAATTATCTGAATGAGGAGGAATAGCAAAACATTTCTCTATATCCTTCGGTTTAAGACTGCAGATAACCCTCCCATCAGCTGATCTGATTTGTCGTGAAGATGAGTCATAATGCTTGATGCAAGCAAGAACAAACTCAAGATCAAAAGTGGTAACAGGAATAGGTGCCACTGCCAGCAATCCGAAACGCTCAAGATTTCTCAATGAATTGCTGCTAACACCCTCCAAACTGCTCAGATTAACCACTGGATAAACATGATTTAAGTCCATCTCAGAGGTTCTGAAAAAATTATGTATAAGAGCCGATTTGGTCTTATAATCAATGAGATTGAACTGCATTTTGAAAATGAAGACTTTTGACTGTAAAGTCGAATATACTTGAACAACTTTCTGGAAAAACTGAAAATCTCTAGACAAGGCTAAAATAGCCTATGGCGGGAGAAATTTTCGAATTTTTTCTGAAACGTGGGTTTTGTGGAGAATCAAATTCTAAGACAACCCAAATAGCTCAATTTTCGAAAAAATGTGTTTCAGACCCACATGCAAAGAAATTCTCAGAAAATAGCATGAGCTTCAGAATGAAGACTACGGGACAATTTTCTCGAAAAAATCTAAGACATGGGTTTTGCTGCAAATACTGAAGTATACCAACCCAGATGATCAAATTCTGAAAATATGCTGAATTTCTTTGACATGCGAAGAAAGTACCGAGATGAGAAATAGAAGAAATAAGACAGAAGAAAGAAGATTTTATTTGCTTTGCTTCTGTAGAATTCGCCTATCTCTGTTTTGGAATTTGATGAAACTTGCATGCAAACTGAAAACAAAGTCTGAAATCTTCTTCCTCTGAACAATCTGGATCCGTTGCTATGAAGAACGCTGAATTCTGACACCCGTAGCACCTTTAAATTGCTGCTCGCTCAAGAAGAATGTATATTTTCAAGCTTGTGATGAGAAAATAATGGATGCCTAAACTTGAATAAATAGAGTTTCATCACCAAAATTCGTAGAAATACATGCAACCTTGAAAATTGCGCTTGGCTTATGATTGGACCCCAATTTAGTTAATTGAAGACTAAATAAAGCACCATGCGAATAGAACTAAAGTCGCCTTATTAAGACTTCAGTTGCTAAATCTATTGAAAGCACCATGCGAATTAAGTTTCAGTTGACAATTAATATTAAATTCGCCATACTTCACATGCTTTAAACTCATGCTTTAAGAACTAAAGCATCCCTTTTAGAAATTGAAGTTGACAATCCAAAGTGAAGCGCCAACTTCACAAAATCTTCACAAAGCTTCAACTAATGCGCCATGCATTCAAACTCAAGTTGATTTTCAAACATGCACTTCAGTTAAGTGGACATGCAAACACGTTAACTTAACATGCAAAGATGCTAACTGGACATGCAAACTAGTTAACTCGACATGTGAACTGAAAGAACACTCAACATGCCAAAATGTGAACTGGAGATGACAACCCAGAAATCGTTCAGTCTAACTAAAGTCAGAATTCAAGTTAGGGCGCACTAGTCAACTTCCTTCGAAAAATCAACTTTGACCTCTCTAGGCGTTTTCCAGACTTAGCCAATTTTGATGAAAATTTGGATTTGAATGTCTTTCGAGACCTCTGTTCACCCCCTGACACTGGCTGACTGACTCCACCGATTGGCTGGCTGACAGGTGCATCGCAGAGTAGGACAAAAACTGATCAAAAGATACCTTGAGATTGAATATCATAAAACTAAGATCTGAAGGGTTAAAAATCCAAGCGCCTTTTTCAAAAGCTGCTCTTTTTCTCAGACTTAGTCAAATTTTCACATCTCCATCTCGTACGAAGGGAAAAACAAATCCTTCATAACTTTTGATTGACCAAGTTGCAGGACTGGATCACAGGTTCACTGCGGAGCTGACCTCATTCCACATGACAGCTGCAAAGGCACATTTCTCCAGAAAACATCATCTGAGGGGTGAAAATCAAGGGCGCCTTTTTGAAAAGCTGCTCTTTTTCCTCCAGACTTAAACCATTTCTGGAATTGACCAAAATAACACAAACTCTGACTGCACGCTGTTGAATCAACTTCTGATCTGACAGAGACAGGCAACGGAAAGCTGAACGTTCCACGGAGAAGCTGAATATCTGAGAACATCAAAAAGAAGGTATTAAAGGCTTGAAAAGCTCAGGCGCCTTTCTAAAAATGTGCTCTTTTGCTTTTTCCTTGATATTTTGACCAAGATTTGACCCCATGTTTGACCTCCGGCTCAAGCACTTCTGCAACTCAGATTCACCCACTGACGGATGCGTCACGAAGCCTGAACAAATGTGAGACAAACATCTCGGGTGGCATTTAGTCAAAAACCTTCATTTGACACCTCAAAAAAATGGGCGCCTTTTTGAAAAGCTGCTCTTTTTCTCAGTGTTAGCCACTTTCGTCATTCCTCTCGTTTTGCGCTATATCTTCCGTAACTTGCACGAAACAGGTCTGTTTGATAAGCTTAATAGCCCGTTGCAAAGCTGACGTGATGCCAGACAAATGTCTGCTGGAGGTAACAAACCCTAAAAACAGGATTTGAGCCCCAAAAAGATAGGGTGCCCTTTTGAAAATGTGCTCCCCTCTTTAGAGAGAATTTTGATGATTTTCCTTCAGATTTTCACTTTTCTTGAATTACCTCAGTAACAGACTGACATGAAACTAACACAAACTCCATTGTAAAAAGCCCAAAAACGACCTTTTGACATCACTTTAACAAGATTAAGACTTAATTAAGCAAAATGCCTTAGTGAAGCAAAAAATTTGATTTGGGTACAACATTAGGCTCCGTCTGGTGACCATGTCGGATACTTACGACATAGGAGATCCCTAGAATCTCAGCGTTTTCGTAGACCAGTGACTTATAAGTTGGGTATATGGAGTCAGGACTTCCCTAATCACCTAAAACACGACATAACATCACAGAACGGGGAAAAACAAAACAACATAACCAGAAAGCATAAAAATTACTTACAAAATATTTACAATATTACTCCTCCCCCGGAGGGTTGAAGTGCTTAAGATACTGCCCGCTATAAGGAAGCGGGAAGAGCCTTCCATCTTGATGTGAGAGAATATAAGTGTTCTCTCCTGCAGATTCATGAATCCGGAAGGGCCCTAACCACAAGGAATCAAATTTTCCATGCATTCCTTTTGGCTCATGCCTTTTGTCCCACAAAAGGACTAGATCTCCAACCTCAAAGTCTCTGTAACGAGCCTTCTTATCAAAAATCTTCTTTAGTCTTTCTTGATGCTGAGTGATTTTATCAACAACCTCTGTCCTTTCCTCTTGAAGTTTCATCAGGAGTAGCATCCGTTTCTGAATAGGATCATTAAATTCTTCATCCTCCACTGCAGATGCTAGCTGTAAAGCAGATAGCTCCAAGGTAATAGGAAGAATAGCTTCTGTACCATACAAAAGAATGAAAGGCGAGGTGCCAATAGCTCTTTTAGGAGTTATATGATCAGCCCAAAGAGCGTCGTATAACTTAGTATGCCAAATTCACTGATTTGACTCAACCAACTTGCGTATAATTGTGACAATGTTCTTATTGGATGATTCGGCCTGTCCATTACCCTGAGGGTAATAATCTGACAAATGTGACAGCATGATGCCGTGATCAAAACAAAAACTCAAAATTTCCTCTGACGAGAAACATGTTGCATTATCAGTCACAATTTTCCGAGGCACTCCGAAGCGAGAAATGATATTTTCCTTGAGAAAGCTGCAAACCACTTCGGACGTAGCTCGTTTAGTAGGAATCGCCTCAACCCATTTCGTAAAATAATCTGTCGCTGTAAGGACATACACATGCCCCTTATTGGAAATTGGATTGACAGGTCCTACAAAATCAATACCCCACTGTTGAAATGGAGCATCGATGACAAATGGCCTGAGTGGAAAAGATGCCAATTTCACTTTACTAGCAAACTGCTGACATAACTGACATTTGTACACCCAATCATATGCGTCACGGAACATAGTTGGCCAATAAAATTGTGCTCGCAGAATCTTGAATGCAGTGACCCTAGATGAAAAGTGTCCTCCGCATGCTTGATTATGAAAAGCTTCTAACAATCTCCGTTGCTGATCCTTTCCGACACATAATAGGAAAGTTCCGTCAAGGCCATGCTTGTACAGAACGTTGTTAACAAGCACGAAATTCTGTGCTTTCAATTTCAGTGTTCTTTTCTGCTGTTTGTCCATGTGACGTGGACATTCTCCATATGTTGAATAATACCATAGAGGTGTGTACCATTCTTCCGCAGAATTAACAAGCAGAACCAAAGGAAGGTCCTTTTCAACTTCTTGCTCTGAACCAATTCCACCATTGCTTTGGAATTTGCAATCTCCATCTTCCGCCAACAAACGACAAAGACCTTGCCCGCGAACAAGCTTGGTTGGTTTAATCTCCAGATCATATTCTTGAACTCTCGCGATCCAATTCCCTCTTTTTGTGCCCATCCCCTGTTGGGTAAGCACACTTTTGACTGCTGGATCGGTGACATACACCGTTGTATGAGAATTCAAGAGATAAAACCTGAAATTCTTGACAGCTCTGACAACAGCATAAGCGTTTTTCTCGATCTGGGAATAATGCATCTTAGCATCCTTAAAATTAGCACTTATAAAAGCAATAGGAGATTCTCCCTCCTCGCTGAGTTTCTGTGTCAGTATGGCAGATAGTGAGTGTTCCGACGCATAACAATAAAGGATAAAATCCTTCTGAAAGTCAGGCCGAACTAACACTGGCGTGTTTGCAACAGCTTCTTTGATTTTGATAAAGGCCTGTTTGCCTTCATTCGTCCACACAAAAGTAGATGTCTTCTTCATCATTGTTGAAATCTCCTTCGTTAGCTCTGAGAAATTAGGTATGAACCTTCGGATAAAGTTAACTTTACCGAAAAAGGAGTGCACCTGCGTTTTGCTTGTAGGGAGAGATAGGTTTTTGATCGAATCCACCCGATTTGGATCTATTCTGGTACCTTCTTTGGAAACAACATGACCAAGTAACTTGCCTTCCGTCACTGCAAAGATTGTCTTCTTTGGATTCAAAGATATTTTGTGATACCTACATCTCTCGAACACTTTCACAAGATGTGAAAAGTGATCACTCCGTTTATCTGAAAAAACGGTTAAGTCATCAAGATAGACGACTATGATCTTATTCCTAAGATCCCCAAACGCTAAATCCATGGCTCTCTGAAAAGTAGCACCGGCATTGATAAGGCCAAAAGGCATCCTTTCATAAGTAAACGTTCCCCATGGCGTGGTGAAAGCTGTCTTGATCTGATCCTCCTCAGCCACTGCAATCTGATTATAGCCAGAAAAACCATCAAGAAGAGATAGCATTTCTGATCTGGTAACTGTCTGCAATGTATGCTCTATGATAGGTAAGGGATAGTTGTCCTTTAAAGATGATTGATTCAAGTTCCTGAAATCAATGCAAATTCTGATTTCTCCATTCTTCTTGCGCACAAGAACGATATTTGACACCCAGGTGGAGTGATGAATGGGAAATATTATTCTCGAATCCACCATCTTCTGAATCTCCGGGTAAATAGTATCTTGAATTCGCGGATTATAATGTCTTTGTTTTTGCCTGAAAGGCTTAACATCAGATTTCAGCGGAATTGTGTGAAACAATTCAATGGGTGTGAAGACCTTTAAATCTTCATATGACCAGGCGAAAACATCCTTGTACTGCTTGGACAAGGCGGTAAACCTCTCAGTTTCTTCAGGAGTACAACATTTGCCCAAATTCACAAACCGAGGCTTGTCTTCAGTACCTATGTTGACTTGATTATATTCTGATGAAGTATTCACCCCGACTTTTTCTAATCTTGGATGTAACGATCATGCCTGTCAAAAATATCCTCTAAGGATACAAAACCTTTAGGAATCTGATTTCCCTTCAACTGTATGACTCCAGATTCTATAACCTCATATTCTTCAGCAATTGACTCTTTGTAAGGAGTTGAACTCCCTTCAAAGAACAATTCTTTGTAGTTATCTCTCATGACGAGAAATTCTTTGATATCTTCATCGTCACTGAAGACTTGCCAGTTGTCTGAATTATCAAGAATAGCTGGTCTGTAGATTAGCTCAATAGCAAATGAATTCTGACGAAAGTCAGAGTTAGGCATGAAAAGAGCAGCTGAAACTGCAAGTGCATCAACTTTGCTATTGTTCATTCTTGAAATATATTTGATGTTAAATGCATCACACCAGTTGATTGCATTCCATACTCTCTACCTGTAGTTTTGGAGACAATTCTTTCTTACTTGAAACTGCTCTCTGACTTGCTTAACGATCAGTTCTGCATCTCCTTCAACTCGAAGCAACTTGATCCCCATATCCTTTGCGTTTTTTAGACCTAACAAAAGCGCCTCATATTCAGCAGTATTATTAGTGCAATCGAATTGCAACCTATATGCAAAAGGATATAAACAACCTTCGAGAGAGATAATCACTACTCCTGCTCCGGAGCCTGAAGTCGAACAACTGCCATCAAACTGCATCGTCCACATCTTAGATTCTTCATTTGATAATTCTATGGAAAGAGCAAAGTTTTGACAATCTTCCGTTACTTCGGACACCATAGCATATGTGCCTGGACCCGTGTCTTGATATAACACTTGAGCATGTGGGTCCTGGGACTTCACCACTGTAAACTTTGATTTTGTTTCCGGTTCCAGCTTGAAAGTACCTTTTTTCAATGGGATTGTCGCGAACGACCAATCCATCTGTATTTCTCCTCCAAGATCTTTGCAGAAACTTCTACTAAGCAACATCCCGTAACTGGTAGGAATATCAGCCACTAGGATGGTCATCATGATCTTTTTCTCTGGACACAATGCTAGCCTTACTTGCGCATCTTTGAGTTGACTGACTAACGGCACCGGTTTAGACTCAAGTGAATAACACTTTTCCTGAATCAGGGTGCATGAAAGTCCCAACGCATTCATAATTTGTAAGGGCATAACGTTGTCTGAAGCTCCACTGTCAATTATGCAATTGCTCAGCTTAAAACCTCCTATATATAAAGATATATAAAACGGCTTGGGCTTCTCTTCTGTAGGAACTGAGGATTGTAATAATGTCGGTTGAACAACAGTCTTCTTTTTAAGAACATTCAAGATTCTATCCAGCTGTTCTGGATGATCTTGCAAATACTCCAATTGAGAAATCTGTACCTTCGTCTTCATCATGGAAGACACAATGTCAAAACTTGCTGAAGATGTATCTAAAGCTGTTGGCAAGATATTCTCTTGTGAAGGTTTAAGATTGGAAGTAGAAGCTACTTCCTTTGCTTTTGTATTCAAATTCCGCTTTTCCTCTTCCTCCTTCTGTGCCTTGAAATGCTGAGCATGTGTGAACACAGGTGAGGTGATATTTTCATGATTCACTGCAAGAGAAAAGTGGCAGGATTCTTCTTCTTTCTGATCAAAGTATCCCGTTGCGGAGTCGCCATCAAACTCGTCTATCTGTGAAGAGATGACGTTTGAACTGGAAGGTATGAAGTCTGAACTAGGAGCAGAATCGACAAATCCCATGAGCTGATTCATTCTCTGATTTTCCGGACAAGTAGCCCCGGTGTGCTTTGCTGAATCATGGAACGTGCAAAAGACTGTAGCCTTCTCAGCTTCATTATTTTGTCTTGGTTGTCCTTGTGAAAACTTAGACTTGAAATTATTGTACGGCTGAAAATTATTTCTCCTCGGCTGGTACGGTTGTTGTGGTTGAAAAGGTGGTGGGGGCAAGGCTGGTTGCCCCTGAGGTGGTGACTGTCTCTTTAGTATTGTCACCTCGTTTGCTACCTTTTGTAGCAACAGATCAGCCGATGCTTGCACGAGCGGCCTGATTGAATCATCTTTCATCTTACCAGTTGTAATCATGTTATCTTCAAGCTTGATGGCTTCCTCCTGAAGATGTTGTAGATCATCTTCTTCGCTTATCTTTAGGAAAAAGGCAATTTTTGATGGCAGCGCGTTGATGAAAGAACTCATCAAAATCTCATTAGACGGATTCAAGGTGTGAGAAAGACGTGTAACAAGGCGATTAAACCTTGCCACGAATTCCCTCATCGGTTCATGCTTTTCCATCTTTGAATTTGAGAGTTGTGCAAATAATCTATGATTGTCCTTGGCAGGCTTGAATCTTGCCAAGAACTTCTCGCTCATGATGGGCCTTAACTAGTATTAATTCCTGGTTCGCGATTTTCATTGAACCAAATTTTACAAGCGCTGAGCCAAAGAGTTTCCACGAAAGACAGTAATGGTGATGTCTTCATGCGCAACATG
>VDFB02335707.1:0-32977 GCA_007258455.2 Sequoia sempervirens | reverse complement strand
AATTCACATCTCTATTGTGAATTGCTTGGAACTGACAAAGATGACAAGTGGCATTAGCCCGCCAACCCATTAAAGTTTTGTTGGGCCTGCGTCTAGCTTCACGGGATAGAGGGATTGTGACACGTGTCTTGGTGGACCTCATGCTCAATAAGTTGCATATGGTGAAGATCGACGGTGGTTGTTAAAGCAAATCTTTAATCTAACGATCATGTTTTAAAGCTGGGTGATGAATGAGAATCGATGGGTCATGGCATGAAAGTAGCAAATCAATGAGTGTCCTGACACCAACAGTGAAATAAAAATCTATGTGAAGGAAAAATTTAGGACTGCCATGTGGTCAAATCAGATTGGACGAAAAAAAGCATATTACATCAAAGAGTTTAACCCAACCCAGCTAAGGAACATGGTGAAAAACCATATTTAGGTGCAACTATTAAAGGGAAAGCAAGGCTGTTAATTGCTCAATTAAGAACGGGGTCCCACCATCTTAGATGTGAGACTAGTAGGTGGAAGACACCTAAGGAAACTTGGGAAGAAAGAACGTGCTTATTTTATAATAAGGGAGTGGTGGAAACGAAGTGGCACTTCGTCATGGAATGCATAGCGTATGAAAATATCTGTAATCAGTACTCAAGTATTTCAGATGTGGGCAATATGCAGTAGTTATTTGAGGAGGATAAGATAAATTAGACGACTAGCCTCCTAGTCAAAATTAATAGCAGGAGATCTGATCTGGAGAAGAGTTTGGAGACAAACTAAGTTATTGAAAGTCTCAGTCCCATAGACTGTTTAGTCTCGTGGACGTCATTAAAATCTTTCATTCATTCATTCATGACTCGGGTTTAAATTGAGAATTCTCAACAACTACGATAATGTGAACAAGAGTTTTGACTGCAAGACGACTTGGGGAGCAAATTCAATTGGCCCAATTGTTCAAACTAACAATTTTTATTGGTGATGAGATGATCAAATCAATGACATGGACATGTAGGTGGCAAAGAATTAGATCGTGATCTGATACAGAGAATATGAATTAAATGAGATTGAAACCCTAGCTTTTCAATATGCCAAAAATAGAAAAATATTTGATTTTGATAAGTGAATGCATGGCTCAATGATATGATGGCGTGTAAGAGAGAATAAATATCAAACCCTAGCAAATAATCTATATGATGTGCAAATCTCGAGGCAAATGTTGTAGATCAGTGAATAAACACAAAAGAAAAATTAGAAGTTGGCTATGTGTGGTAGAATAGTGAATAGGGTGGATGTTGCAGAGGTGTGTTATGAGTCTCTTAAGGTAGACAAATAATTAACTAAAGAAAAGGAGAGGAAAGAATTTTAGAGTGTGTGCATGGTCTCTGAAGGTATAGAGAATGCACTAATAGAAAAGGTGCTACAAAGTTGAGTAGTGTATTTGTAAGTCTCTTGAGGTAGATAGAGAATACACTAAAAGAAAGAGTGAGAGTGTAGAGGAGGTTTGGTTGAGTAGAATCCAAACAAAATCTAAGAAAGTTTTAATCAGGGTTTATCTCCAAGTGTAGGACAGAGGTGGTGTAGAGCAGAGAACTAGGTTGTAGAGGTTACAACAAGGGTTTGTGTAGTTGCAAATTAGGTTGCAACATTGAGTTGTGTTCTATTGAACAAATTGTAATATCTTACATTGTAAATCTGATTGGCGGGTGCCATCAGATATCTAGGTAAGTGCTCAAAAGTAGGCAGTGGGTGCTTCCTTAAAGTAGGTGCTCCTAAAACAGGGGATTGGTGTCTCCTTGGGGTTAGTACCCTTAAAATTTGTAAAAGAGCTTTTGATTGTGATGCTAGATTAGGATAATAGCTCCTAGCAACATTTCTCATCGTGGTTTTTCCCATCTTGGGTTTTCCACATATATCTTGTGTTAAGTGTTGTTGTGTTTGCATGTTTATGTGATTGCATATTAAGTCTTAATCTGCACTTAAAGGCTTAAGGAATTAATCTGCTAGGACTAAATTTTTAAGTTATCTATTGATTCACTCTCCTCTCAATAAATCATTATGTTCTAACAATTGGTATCAAAGCCTAGGTTCCCTAAGAGAAGCTTAATCAACTTAGGTAGGTCTTGGACAAGTGGACAAAATGGCTAGTTAGGAAGGTTCCTCTACAAACAAAGCACCTAGGTTTGATGGATCAAATTATACTTTCTGGAGTATATTAATGGAGACATATAAATAGGATCTCTAGGATTTGATGTTTGGATGTCAATTAAGAATGGATAAATTATTCCCACTACCCCTCCCACTAGCGCTACAAGAAAGAAGGATTATGAAAACAATGCCAAAGAAAAGCATGCTATTCTTTGTAGTCTGTCAAATTTAGTATTTGTCAAAGTGATGCATTATCAAACTGCAAATGATGTCTGGACAAAGTTTAAAATTATCTATAAAGGAGATAACAAGGTAAAGTTGGAAAAGTTACAAATTCTTAGAGCCAAGTTCGAAGGTCTAAAGATGGGTGAAGAAGAAAAGGTTGCAGATTGTCTCCTAAGAGTTGAAGAGATAGTAAACTCTATAAGAGGATTCAGAGAAGAAGTAAAAGAAACTATCATTGTGCAAAAGGTTTTGAGGTCAATGATATTCAAGTATGGTTCCAAGATCTTTGCAATAGAAGAAGGAAGATGAATAGATAAAGTCACTCTTGATGAGATGCATGGAATATTCACAACCTATGAGATGAGAATGGGAGATGTATAACCATCCAAAAGAGAAGTTGCATTCAATGCTGCGAATAAGGAGAAGGAAGATGCACCCAAGAGGACTAAGGCAGAGGCAACTACATCTGGGTAGGAAGAGAGTGATGAAGAAGAAGCCAATTTCATCAGAAAACTTAGAAGAGGCTCCATCAAGTACAGAGGTAAGTTATCCTTCAAATGCTTTGATTATGGTAAATTGGGTCATTTTGTTGCTAAATATCCATATAATAAGAAGGAAAACTCAGAGTAAGAAGTAGGTGATAAAATGAAGAAACCCTACTTCCCTAAGAGAAGTCTTCAGAGAAAGAAGAAGAATCTATACATCCAAGAATATAGTGATGTATCAAATGACTATATACTTAGTTTTGATGATGATTGATATTGTGCCTTCATGATGAAAAAAAATGAATTTCTCTTTATGGAAAAAAATTAGAAGAACAAAATGTTGGAAAGGTTGAAGACCTCAGCAAAGAAGGTGAAGAGGAAGGAGAAGTTGACCTTGAAGGAGAACTTATCTGTGCACTAGATGAGATTGATGACCTAAGAGAGGAGATTGAGAAGTTGAAAAAGGAAAATAAGCATCAGAAGAAGCTAGCTCAAAAAGAGTTAGACAAGCTAACCAAGAGTCTTGAAGAATCTAAACAAAATATGGTAATTTTGGAGCTGCAGACAAGAAGAATAACCAATTAGTTGCTAACCACCAAAAAAGGAGACAAAATATAAGAAGAGCTGATGCTGAAGGATTCACTAGGGTGAAGGATCTGAAAAATTTAGAGAGGAAGACTACACTTAGGGGGAGTATGGACAACCCTTTTCCATTGATGTCAAAGGGGGAGAAAATAGTGAAAATTCTCATTGAGTTGAGCAAGGAAGAGAAAGATATGTCGAAGAGGGAGCTACTCTATTCAGGTATTCATGGTATATGTGCAATTTGAATTTGTAACAGAGCTATGCATTTCCACCGGTATTGAGCATTTGGTTTTGCCATCAATGACAAAGGGGGAAATTGTTGGCATATTGTTGTCATTGATGTCAAAAGGGGGATGTCTATGTGATATCCTACATGGGAGATTGTTGGCATGATGTTGAGCTCAGTGGATTAGTTTCTGGAAGAGATGGTGCAAAAAAATGAAGAGATGAGCATGATGTTGTAATGTTGTCATGACACTGTAGATTTGATATGGATTTTCTAAGAGCTTCTCAGAAATGTTTTTTGAAGGTCCTAAGAGTATGTGATGGAGTTAGAAATGATTTATGTGTGCTCTCGATCTATTTTAGGGTTTGGAAGATAAACCCTAAGGGTTACAGTCATGGCGCTGAACAACATTTCTATTTTTATGTTGACTGGTTATTAGTCATTGTCAATTGCTTAAGTGATAAATTAAGCCTTTAAAGTCATCGGGGCAACTCGATCCCTTTCCTAGTTATACCATCCTAGCAAATATTCACAACTATAATATTTCCTAAGTCACAAGCGTAATATTTGTCCTTTGCATGATCAACGGCTGAGGGTGAGGCTTGAAGATCGATGGCCTCCCCGCTTTCCCACTGCATAAGTGGTGGGTCCCTATTTAGCTCAACGGGATAGTGGGCAACAGTGGAGATCATGCATAGAAGATCGAATGGTGCCCATAATGTATACGGTGGGACTAGATAAAGTAGAAGGCAAAACGAATGGATGGTGATGTGTAGACAAGTGGTAGAGAATGATTGATCGGTATGGCAATTCACATCTCTGCTATAAATTGCATGACACTAACAAAGATGATAGGTAGTGTTAGCCAACCAGCCTATTGAAGTTTTGGTGGGCTTACATCTAGCTCCATGGGATAGTGGGATTGTGGCACATGTCTTGGTGGACCCTACACTCAGTAAGCTGCATATGGTGAAGATCGACGATGGTTGTTAATGTAGATATTTAATCCAAAAGTCACATTTTAAAGCTAGGTGATGAATGAGAATCGACAGATTGTGGCATGAAAGTAGTAGATTAATGGCTCAAGTTTAAACTGAGAATCCTCAATTGCTACAATAGTGTGAATGAGGATTTTGACTACAAGCCGACTCAAGGAGTGAATTCAATTGGCCCAACTATTCTAGCTACCAGATTTTATTGGTGATGAGATGATCAGATCAGTGACATGGACATGTAGGCGATGGAGAATCAGATCATGATCCAATATAGAGAACATGAATTAAATGAGACTAAAACCCTAGCTTTTCAATATGCTAGAAATAAGAAAATCTTTGATTTTGATAAGTGAATGCATGGCTCGATGATCTAATGGCATATAAGAGAGAATAAATATCAAACCCTACAAAAAGATATGTACGATGTGCAAATCTTGAGGCAGATGTTGCAAGTCAGTGAATAAACACAAAAATAAAATTAGAAGTTGGCTCTGTGTGGTAGAACAGTGAATAGGGTGGATACTGCAGAGGTGTGTTCTGATTCTCTTGAAGCAAACAAAGAATGAACTAAAGAAAAAGAGAGGATAGAACTACAAAGTGTGTGCATGGTCTCTAAGGGTAGACAAAGAATGCACTAATAGAAAAGGTGCAACTGAGTTGAGTAGTGTATCTGTAAGTATCGAGGTAGAAAAGGAATACACTAAAAGAAAGAGTGAGAGTGCAGAGGAGGTGTGGTTGAGTAAAACCCAAACAAAAGAAGAAAGTATTAATCAGGGTTTGTCTCCAAGTGCAAGACAAAGAACTAGGTTGCAAAGGCTACAACAAGGGTTTGTGCAGTTGCAAATTAGGTTGCAACATTGAGTTGTGTTCTATTGAACAAATTATAATATCTTACATTGTAAATTTGATTGGTGAGTGTCATCAGATTTCTAGGTAGGTGCTCAGAAGTAGGGAGTGGGTGCTTCCTTGGAGTAGGTGCTCCTAAAATAGGGGATTTGTGTCTCCTTAGGGTTGGTGCCTTTAAAATTTGTAATAGAGCTTTTGATTGTGAGGCTAGATTAGGACAATGGCTCCTAGCAGCATTTCTCACCAGGGTTTTTCTAATCTTGGGTGTTCCATGTATATCTTGTGTTAAGTGTTGTTGTGTGTGCATGTTTATGTGATTGCATATTAAGTCTTAATCTACACATAAAGGTTTAAGGAATTAATCCATTAGGACTAAATTTTTAAGTTATTTACTAATTCACCCCCTCTCTCAGTAGATCATTGTGTTCTAACAGAAAGTAATTTTAATCATGCAAGGAAATCCTAAATAGTAGGAAAAAAATATAGAGAGAGTGATGTTAAATATTTCTCTAGTTGCAAGGTTTGAAACTGATTGACTTTACCATACAATTCATCAAGTTTGTCCCAAACTTGTTTAGGTGTTGTGCACTCCACAATATGAAACAAAAAATTATCATATGCATGCAATCCTACGAGCCCCTTGGCTTTATCTAGCTTTTTTCTATAATAAAATATTTCAAAATCTTATTGAATTTGTGCTTATTTTCATCTAACATTTTCCAAAGACTTTTAGATTGTTACCATTGTATTATTTTTAACTTCCATGTATGATAGTTGTGTGTAGTGAGAATCTTAATAGCCTTGAGTTCTATCATGATTAGAATAAGAAAATCGAGAGAAAAAGGACAAAATGAAACTTACATTGTTCCTTACACCCCTAGAATATATTAAATTTATATTTGCAACTCGGGCAACAAAATTACAATGAATATTTTTTGTAGTTTTTACAATTGACTAGTTGAAATCAAAGATTTGTAACACATGGTGACTTGTACATTTTTTAGAAAAAAAAAGGTATTTTAAATAAATAAAAAATATTGCAACCATATTCCTTATAATTTTTTGAGCAATTTAATTGTAAATTTGCTAAATTTTGACTTCGTATGCAAAATTTATACTAGTTGCAAGAAACAAATGCAAAATGTACCTTCGAGCTAGTAAAAATGGTGAAAAAATGGGAAAATATACAAAAACCACCTACGCCACAATAAATTTTGTCAAAATGAATTTCCAATGACTACTAATTTGTAAAAATTTAATACCTATAGCAAAATTTATGTCAATTTGAAAAAATTCCCAATTAACAAAAAAGCAAAAAAAAAATAGCCCCTTGGGTTGGGCACTAGTTGCCCACGTGACGCCTAGGATATTGATGGGATCAAGATTAATTTCAATGGTCAAATGACCATTATTCATTGGCAGTTTGTCAGTTTGGTGGTCGTGGTTAAAAAACCTTTGGCATTTTGTGTTACCACTACTAGCATCTTAAGGATTGCAGGTGACTTAGTCACCCTGCAAAATCTTATAGGAGCTTAGCCCTTGAACACTTGAGCATAGGGCATAAGCCCTTAGCACTAGGCATCATTATTAAGTGCTATTTTTGTATTCCTTCATACAAACCTATGCAAGGGGGCCATATGACACTCCTATAAAAAGAATTTCCTCAAAAACACCTAATGTTGAATATAGGCAATTTTATAGCCAAAATTTATCTAATTGACCTTTCGAGCACAATGGAAAGGTCCATTTGGGCTAAAAACACTCAAGTGAAATGTTGTTCCCTAGATTTGAGCTTCAAACCTTTATTTTCTCCTATGGCAAATGATGGTTGAATTGATTGAAATAAAAGCCAAATTTGACTTTCTCGAGCCTCCTAGATATTATGGGATAGCCAAAATGCTACCACTATATACATAATAGATTGAATCATCAAATCTCACCAAAACACACACATGCAATATCGGATCAAAAAATCTTTATAAATCCTTTCTCATTCTCTAAATCATATTAGAACATAAGACAAGAACATATGAGAATTTATAAGATCATACAAGAAACTCAAATCATAATACAAAAACTTGATGGTAGAAAATCTCTAGATCAAGAAATGGGCTTGCTAGATTCAAAGCTCCAATACCGTGTTGATGTAAGCAACCAATATCTTTAATCTACAACACCAAATAACCTTCCACAACACAAGAGAGAAGCAAAAACAAAAGATGGTATTTTGTTAATCAATGATATGACATGAATACAATATTCATAAGATCCTAAACATGCAAGATAAGCATTTCTTATAAAGGCGGGGAGAGACCTAGGAAGGTATAAGATTAAGACAAGTGTCATAATCATATGCAATGAGAAAAAAAGAGATAACATCAAATGACAACTAAAGCTTCTAGAAAGATTCCTAGGACCTAAGTAAACTTAACATGTGAATAGGACCTACTAGGTGAACTAGTTAGGTAGAACACTTTATTCGCACCAACAACACGAACACACTTAGAAGAAAACCTCAACTAAGAAAAAAAATTGTGAGAACTTGCTCTGCATGACACTCATACACAACTTTGCATATGCTGATATCATATCATAATATTTACAAAAGCTCAAAAGCTCCACATTTCATATTAATCTCTGCCACATCTATAAATTAACCTAAAAATCTTAAAGAACACTTTATTCACACCAACTAAAGCTTCTAGAAAGATTCCTAGGACCTAAGTAAACTTAACATGTGAATAGGACCTACTAGGTGAACTAGTTAGGTAGAACACTTTATTCGCACCAACAACAAGAACACACTTAGAAGAAAACCTCAACTAAGAAAAAAAAATTGTGAGAACTTGCTCTTCATGACACTCATACACAACTTTGCATATGTTGATATCATATCATAATATTTACAAAAGCTCAAAAGCTTCACATTTCATATTAAGCTCTGCCACATCTATAAATTAACCTAAAAATCTTAAAGAAGCTAAGGTAGCAAAACAACTTCCTACACTAATCTTGAGAGGAGGATAATGCAAAACTTACAAATCTTTACAACAGTTATAAAAACTTAAACATAAATATCATGCATACCACAACACGGTGAATTACATGAGGAAAACCCTTCGGAAAGAAAAACCCAACACTCCAAAAATGCCCAATATTTTTTAGAAATAACAAAGATTACAATATACTTGTAGAGCAAGCTTCTCGTAGGAGTATCACCAACCAGAGATTCAAAGGAAACACAATTATTATCAAACTCTCATAATAGATCAAAATAAATAGTCGTAATACAATGCCCTCATAAAATAGGGTTGCATTCTAGGGCAAGACAAGCCAATAAAATATCTACCATCAGATTAAGACCTAATGATGAACGATACAGATTTACAATAATAAAATATACATAAAATATGGCTTTCAGGGGTGCAACCCTCGAACCTCTATTGGGGTGCGCAACCCTCAGACCCCGTAGGGGTACCCCCTATGCCATTCCCTCACCCCTGTGCTCACCTATCAAGAATAAAAAATTTATAATTGCAAGGTTGAGATACATTTTCCCAACAAATCTTCCACTTGTCAAACACCTTGCAAAAGCAATAGAGGGAGTATAAACATTGTCTCTTAATTTTTAGGGGCTTATAGTTCCATAGACTTTTAACACCATCTAAACTTGTCTATGCTCACGAGCTTAGTTAAATAATCCACAACATTCATCAAAATTCTCTACCTTAACCAACTTCACCCTACCATCTTCAACCATATCTCTAACAAAATGATATTGTGCATCAATGTGCTTGGTCCTAACATGAAATATCAGCTTCTTAGCTAAACAAATCACACTCTAACAATCATAATAAAGTGTCATTGTACCTTTTTTTCAAATATTTAAACACAGTCTCTTAATCCAAATGGCTTCCTTACAGGCATGAGCATCTACCATATACTCAACTGCAGTAGTAGACAAAGCAACCATATTCTATCGCTTACTCATGCAACTAATTGCACCACCAAATAAAGTAAACACATAAGTATTGGTGGATCATTTGCTATCAACATGACCTTCCCAGCTAGAATCCACATAACCATGAATATCAAGGGAAATCTTGTCTTCAATCAAATTACTATGATAACATAAGTGTAGTGTAGAAAAATGTATTCCTTTTACATTTTCACACTTAATTTGGAATTAATGTTAATTTGGACTTAATTATGCCTTAATTTAGTGTTGTAATATGTATTTTACATATTCACATTAAGTTTAGGGCCCTATTAATTAAAATGAACTTAATTGTGCCTTATTTTTGGTGTTGTAAAGTGTACCTCTTTACACTTTCACACTTATTTAAGGCTCCTTTAATTAATTGAGCTTATTTTTTCTTAATTGGCCCCTTTAATTCAAATCCAAGCCTATTTTATCATATTTTCCGAAGAGGAAACCTGACATTCATTAATGTCTTCACATAACACTTCTCATTGAACAATGTGTCATAGGTTAAAGGGACCTAGGACCCATTTCCCCATGGGTGAATTGGTCCTCCCTTAGACGTAGGACCCTAATTTAAATTATGTTTTTGGCGGTATTTTAACATTTTCAAATCCATATTTCAATGTTGACTTGTGAAAATTGAATTTCAAGAAATTAAGGATAAATATCTATAAATGCAAGGTTATTTCATCAATTCAAGTAAGCTAGCAAGAGGTGAACTTTACAAGAGCCAAGATTATTGTCAAGAGCATTAAAGAGCAGATTTATCAAGGATTTATTGTAGCATTCAAGTGTTGAAAAGATGGATGCACAATGTCCCTGAAGTTGCAACCTTCAAGAGGACCTTTTCCAAGAAGAAATTCAACCACATAGAAAGTGTTGCAACTAAGGGCATGCAAATGGAGATTATCTAATTGATATCTAGAATATTATTACAAATGTACATATGCCCTGAATAAATAGGCAAGGATGAGATACAAGATGCAATATGATGTTGCCACGTGTCTTGATCTAACAACATGTGAACCCTAACTACCTACCTAGGGAATGATAAATTGATTGAGATAAGTTCTAGAAAAGACAGCTCATCTTCTAGAAGGAATCTTATCTCCTACAAACATGGAAAGGGTAATTACCCCATTATTTATGATTTATCTAATAATGCAACCTAGGACTTAATTAAATAAAGGACCTAAGTTAAACTTATGCTAGTGTAATAAATAATTAATTACACTAACACCCCCCAATAAGTTAAACTTAGGGAGGAAAATAAAGATACAATGATTATGCAATGGATGATGGGTCCCAACTACATGATGGCCATATTAGGTACCCATTTACAAATGATATGAAAATGCAACTAATCTCCCACAAATGGAGAAAAGGGGAAAACCTAGTGGGAAGAAAACCCCTCTCCAAAAAGGAGATGAAATGCAGAAAAGTGATGCAAGATGGGAAGGATGGAGGACTCCCAAATAACCCCCAAGTACACCATCTATCACATGGATATAATACAATCAATAGCCCCCCCATAGGATGGAAATAGAGAGACTATATAGCCCCCCCAGAGCATGTGATCACCTACAAAAATGGTAAGCGTTTGAAGACAAAACATGATCCAGTGTCGACAAACAACTTGTCTCCCTTTCGGAAGAAACAAAACCAAGTGCAAGTGCAGGGATGAATCCCATTCTGAATAGGAATTGAAGGAAGGTGGGATGAATATGGATGATGATGTCTCTGAAAACTGCCCATGTGTCTCCTTTGTCACTGAGGATGAAGATGCCACAATCAACTCAGGTACATGCCCAAACAATGAAGGTGACAAACTAGGACAATGCAGAAACTAATGTTGAACAAGATCCAAAGACTGCAATAAAATGATCCTTCCATTGAAGGAATAGATGGATACTAGATTTCCCTCTTGAATGAAGTGTCCTCAAAACCATTGAAAGAATTTTGAAACAACAAAGGTGTCCAAACCACATGTCTCCCACTAGGAAGAAGCAAATCCAATGGTAGAAGCTGAAGAAATTCCAACTCCTGACTGGAATGAGAGGGAAGAAGTCTCATACATGAAATCTCTAAATAGAAAACAAGTGCCTCCAAGATAGTCTCAGGATCCCCAATCAATGTCGAGACAAAGGAATGTGGAGACTCAAGAAAACTCTCCAAAGTAGAATCTAAATAGAGGAGAGATATCCCCTCAAGAATGTCCTCCAAACCTATAGAAGTAGCCAAGTCAGTGATACCTAAAACAAATCCATCCTGTGATGCCAAGTTTGGAAAACTAAATGTGTCTTGATGAATGATAGTGATGGAAGCCTCAATCAATGACTCTGGACAAGGAATCATTGAATGTGAAGGGATATCAATAGTCTTTGATGGAGAAGAAGCATCTGTAGAACTCTTGGCATCCTCATCCAAAGATTCAAGACATTCCAATTTTGTAAGCTCCTGAATAGCAATATCATCATGGGTTATTTGATTTGAGGAATGACATTCTAAATCATGACCATTGGGGAATGGTGGAGTGTCTAAATCTCTATATAGCTCCCAAATCTTAGTCCAAAGGATATGAGGACAATCACAATGATCAATAGTACTCAAAATATCACAATCAACTTGCATTCCAATGATTTCCAAGATAGTGAATCTGTTGCAACTCCAAGCAAGTTCATAAATACCTTCACTTGGATGAGGAACTATGCCATATAGATGTGGCAATAAATCAAGTGATTTGAGATGGTTGATGATCCCATCTCACCATTTCTTATAGTTTCCCTTGTGCAACATAACCAGAAGTATATGCAAGCCCCATAATGTACTACAAATTTCTCCAAAAATACAAAGACAATGACCTTCAATAGCAAATAGAAACTTCCAAATGTGATATACAACTGAAGTGATGCCACCCAAATAAATAAAAAAACTTTTCACAAGCTTCAAGATTTCCAAGTTATTGAACAAATGCACCATATCAAACAAAACAAATGCAAGAGTACCTAGAGTTGAAACTGATCAAAGTGAATGGACTGATGAAAAAATATTTGCAATACCTTCCTGATGGCATTGGAATCACTAGATTTTGATAAATGGTTGAGAAGATATGAGCCTTTATGTCCAAACTAGGGTTTTGACTTCAATTGACTATAGATTTTTTTGATAAAAAAATACGACAAAAAAAATGTCACCATTGGAAAGTAGACCAAATCCTCTTTCTGACGGTATCTCATTTGCTGATTTTCGATACCCTGGGTGAAATTTATGAAAAAAAAAGCCTATATCAAGCACTTTATAGGCTAATTAGGGGCAAAAATCTAGCCCCCTAGGTGCTAGGCACCTGGTCACTAATGTGACCAACGGTATTGAAGTTGGCAAAAAAAAGTGGGACCTCTAGTAGTGGTAGGGTGGCAAAAAGTCTAGGCGGAGCGGTTGAACTCAAGTGGCGCAACCTTCAAAAGCGTACCCCTCAGTTGTTGATAGAACCGAGGGCATTGATGGGAGCAAGATGGCACTAAAGGAGAAGACCGAGGATAGAACACCAGAGATAGTGGAAAAGGTCGGTGATAGATGGAGCCAGCAACTTCGACCAGTGTGAAGACTGGCGGGTGAGCATGGCTGGCGGTGTGAAGACCGACGTACAGTGAAGGGCCCCCTTTGTCAACAAAAAGATATCTGTAGACTATGTAGATTTACAAGCCGACAAGGATTTTTTTGAATGTTGCATAAATGCAATTCAAAAAACCTTTCTATGCTTTTTAAACAATGCTGACAAAAATAATATGCAAAAATAAATAAAATGTTGACTGTGATATAGTTAATGCCAATGAAATTAAAAAAATTAAGCTCGCAGATTTAAAATCAAACCCTCATGCCGATGAAAAAAATGATTCCAATCATTGATTAAATTGAAGGTCGCTCTAATTAATTTTTCTGCAACTATTGAAATTTCCCAAATTATTTATTTTTGCCAAACAAGAACAAAAGCCCTGATTTTTTTTCTAAAATGAAAAATGCCTGCAACTAAAAAAATTTTGCCACAGAGAAGAATTGACCAAGGTGATTTTTCACTGCAAATCCTATGGATCATACAATTAATTTTGCGAACCCTAAGATACCTTTGATGGCTCCCAAGTTGATGAATCCAATTTTGATGAATGAACAAGAAATCCTAGTGTTTCGAGACCTTCTAAAGACAATGGAAAGCTCGAACCTAGCTCAATCTGCTCCAAAAATTAGGTTAGTCCCCAGGTGGAGTCAAGTAGCCTGCAATGGAAACCCTCAAGCCTGTAATGAATCTCACAAGCCCAACTTTCTTGATCTTGGGAATCTCAATGGAATGGCTCTGATACCATGTTGAAATGATGGATGCACAATGTCCCTTAAGCTACAACCTTCAAGAGGACCTTTGCCAAGAAGAAATTCAACCACACAAAAAGTGTTGCAACTAAGGGCTTTCAAATGGAGATTATCTAATTGATATCTAGAATATGATAACAAATGTACATATGCCCTAAATAAATAGGAAAGGATGAGATACAAGATGCAATATGATGTTGCCATGTGTCTTGATCTAACAACATGTGACAACATGTGAACCCTAACTACCTACCTAGGGAATGATAAACTGATTGAGATAAGTTCTAGAAAAGATAGCTTATCTTCTAGAAGGAATCTTATCTCCTACAAACATGGAAAGGGGAATTACCCCATTATTTATGATTTATCTAATAATACAACCTAGGACTTAATTAAATAAAGGACCTAAGTTAAACTTATGCTAGTGTAATAAATAATTAATTACACAAACATTAAGATCTCAAGCATCATGTCAAAGTTATGTTGCATCATGCATCTTTTTGGAGCTAACATTGTGATGTAGGTTTCAAGATCTAATCCAAGCATTCATGTCAAAGATTCAAAGCAAGATTCAAGTATCAAGATCCACATCCATTGAAGTCATTTCATGCAAGTTGCAGACCTTCATTCCAATGTTTATTCAAAGGTTTGGTGAGTTGTGATATTGAGTTTTTCATTCATCATTCATTTCATGCTATTTTGTTTCATTACAAGGTTTAATTACCAAGACGGGATTTGACTAAGGAAAACCCCCATTCACCCAAAAACAAACATTTTCCCCTTTCTTTGTGTGTTGCAGATTTACAGGTTCAAGAAAAGTTGAAGATCTCAAAAGTGAAAAATTGCAAAGTTACATTTGTTGTCAACTCTATTGTCATCTCATGGAAACTCAGATACTGGATTTATTTTTCAACTATCTGACTATGAAAATTGAGAATCTAGAAGTGCAGACATGGGAGCAGAGAACCCAAGAATAGATTTTGAAGAGCCCTACCCAAAACCCATTCCCCATAGAGTGAATAAGTCCTCAGACAACTTCTAAAAACATCATTTTGTGAGAGGTACACAATATTTATCTCTTCTAGATCAACCAAAAGCTTTGTTGGTTCCTTAAGTTTTATGCTTAATCTACTAAATCCAAGTGATAGATTGCAATTTGGAGTTAATTTGCTATTTTCAATCTTTCTCCCCAAAGTGCTATTTGACCTAGAACCCCATCCTTACACAAAAAGGAAATTTGAAGATTCCTTCATAGAATTGATTCTCCCAAAGGTAGTTACTCAATTCTTTGTGGGGAACTCATTTCCTAATGAAACTAGAGAAGTAGACCCATTTTCCCTCTTTGGATCCACTTTTCCATTTTGGGAAACCCTAGGAACTCCCTATTTTTCTACGTTTCATTTTGGTGAAACCAAGTTTTGAACATTCAAATTTTTGACTTGGAGATCATTTAAACCCTAGATCCAGGATTTGCATAAGTTTGCATAGCATTACATTACTTTGCAGCTCATTTAGGGTTGTCAAAATTGCATTAGTTTGCATTGCATATAGAGGTTTAAATTTGCATTTTTGCATTGTTTAAATCTAAAATATTCAAAAAATTGCATGCATATTACATTAATTTTGTATAGTGTTTGCATATTAGTGTACTTTCATCATTCATATTCAAAAATTGAGTCAAAATTGAATTTCAAAAAGTGTCATATAGTTCATCATTTATCATTAATTCTACTTGCATTAGGTCATCAAATTTTGGAAATTTTTATCACATAAGTTACAGTCTGAAATCGAGCACAAAAAGCACATAAATAACTCAAAATTTGCAATTTTCATTTTTTTAAAACCTTGACCTGGGACCCATTTTCCCTAGGGTGAATGAGTCCCTGTCAAACATTTTAGGCAAATTTTTGGGTGCTTTTTAGTCTCTAGTTTGCATTTTTGTTGATGTTTTCAGAATTGAGAATTGGTTTCCTGAAACAGTCCATTTTTGAATTCAAGTTATTGCTTCTTTAGATAGATTTTGCAACATTGTGGAAAAAAAATCTTGTATATTTCAGTATTATATTTTTGTACTTTTCTTTCATTTTCAGCACCATTGCATCATTACATAGATTAGTTTATATTTTGCAATCATTAGAAAACTAAACAAAACTAAAAACATCAAACAAAACAAACAAAAGCTAAATGGTTAATCTTGGAGAAAGCATACCCTTCAAACCCTTTAGTTGTGATAAGTTTGACATGTTATATGAAGCCCTTGAGGACTTCATCTTACCTAGATCATCCACTAAAGATTTGGTACAAGAGGATGCATGCATAGACAATCATAGTTGCCCTTCTCCCAATACCTCTCCTACTTGTGACGAAGGCATTTTGGTGTTAGAAGACCCAATTATTGAGCGTCATGAGAATCTTGTTTGTCACTCTTCTAATGCTACATTTTTCTCAACAAACACTAAGATGGATGGAATAGATGAAGATGTTAAGTTCACATTAGATTCCCCCTCACTAGAAGGTCATATCAGTAACTCAGTTGAGGTTATGACTACACAAATTGGATCTCCTTTAATTAGTGAGAAGCCTAAGTCACCTCCCATCATAGAACCACCTAAAAAGAAACCATTATCCCTAAGAGATATCTTGAAATTTACAATGCAACTTGATAGAAACAATGTTTTGCAGCAATCAAGTTATAATACCGTTGCTGACACATACAATACATGGAACAATATGCAACCTCAAACTATACCTACCTCATTACCATTGCTTCAACCTAATTTTCCTAATGCTTCTAATTTTCCTTTACATGGTGGAAAGGAGTATGATTTTGTTGAAAAACTTAAACATACTCCTACTCCAATATCCTTATGGGATCTTATTCAAACATCACCTACATACAATAAGATGCTCCAGGAAATTTTACAGATGAATGGTATCCAATTTTCTATGAAATCGAATGATGTAGCATCCTCCTTTGATTGTATGCAAGTGACAAAGTCAGAAATCACATTCCCTAAACATGAATTACCCTTGCTTGAGATACAAAATAAAAACAAAGCCTTAATGATAAAGGTGATTATTAATGAAACTGCAATTAGGCGCACTCTCATTGACAATGGAGCAAGTCTTAATGTTTGTAGTATTGATCTCCTAGATGACATTGGTGTGGACAAGAGGCTTATTCAACTTAATGATGATAATATTAATGGATTTAAAAATGTTAATAGGAAACCATTAGGAATGATCACATTACCTATTGAGGTCGGACTTGTAGTTTTTCCTACCCCTATCCATATTGTGTCAGGACCTATTTTGTACAACCTTCTCCTAGGGATACCATGGATTCATGGTATGAAAGAAGTTCCATATAATCTTCACTGTGAGATGAAATTTGAATACAACAATAAGATATACACGGTTGAAGTAGATGAACAAAGATATAAATCTCAAGTTCAACATGATCATAACACTTCCAACTCCCCCAATACTTTCATTCCAACCTCAAAAGTAGAACCTATACAAGTTAATGTTAATCTGAATTGTATTTCACCTACAACAAAACTCTTTAGTGATGATTGGGGGTCATTAGAGTTTACACCTTGTTTCAACAAAGAGTCTAAAATCTCACCCTTAAAGTCTAAAGAGTCATATACAAATGATTCATTTTTAGACACACGTTTTAGTGACGATTGGGGTTCATTAGATTTTACACCCTCCTTTGTGGGAGAGTGCAAAATATCACAATCTACACCTATAGACTCTTGTGTTTCATTTTCTCAACTTGGTTCTACGTCAACAACATCACCCCATGGTGGTGATGGGGGCCCTTCAACTCCTATCCCTCATGAGAGGAAGATGCGTAACTTTAAGAAATTAAAAAGGATTTGTGTTCTCGTGAAGAATTCAATCCTTCTCAAATGCATAAAACATCTTCACCTGAGTTGGAAGAATGTTATGGTCTTGGATACAAACTCCTTTCTAAGCATGGATATAATGAAAACATGGAGCAAAATGATAGAGAACAAGTGAATTCTATATTGTACCTTTCCAAGAAAGATATAGTTTTACCACCTTTATCTCCATCTTCATCTAAGGCCTTATCATCTACTATGTGTATGACATCTTGTTTTAAGAAAGAAATGTTACCTACTATTGATGAAGAGAGTATCTTGTCGAGGCTTCTCAAAGCCCACTTGGTTCTTCTTCCTCCAAAAACACGAAATAAATTTTACAACAAGAGTTCATTTTATGCATATCATAGATTGATTGTTTATTCTACTAATGAATGTAAAGATTTACGTAATAAAATTCAACATCTTAAACATTGTAGTGCTCTTCCTTGTGTTGATGTACCTACTTCCTCTAATTGATATTGATGTTGGGAAATTAAATGTTAGTATTCACATAAGTTAATAATGTGAGTTGTTATCACAAATCACATAGCTATTACAGATGTGAGAATAGATATTTGTTGAAGTTTGTTTGTTTGTATTTGGAGTTTTTAAAACAACTCTTTATAATTAGGAAATTTGTTTAGAGAGTTTCCTATAAAATAGGATGTTAGAATCCTATAAATATGTAATATGCATTGAACGAATTGAGAAGAAATAGAATCATATTTTTGTGTGCACTCTAAAACTCAATATGGTATCAGAGCAAGGACAACCTTGAATCTCTTACAAGAGGGGCTGGAACATGTGATTATTGTAATTCTTCTAGATTTAGTACTGAGTAGCATTAACATGTTTTTTTTTATCTTTTGTTAGATGATTTCAGAAATCTTGATTGGGATGGCTTGTATATAGATTCTAAGGGATCTTTCCTGACAAAAAAATGCTATCAAACAGTTTCATCTCCTTGTTGAAAATTTTCGGTGATTGAGGGGGATACAATAGCAAATTAAGTTGGGAATTCTACTCACCATCACCTCCTCTATTGATCAACTTCGACGAGCTGCTACCAATTGCCATCAGAAGTAAGGAGGATATTTCTTGTTGATCCCCATGCAATGGAAGAAGGGCATAAAACTGCTCATCTGAACATGGAGAATTTATTGTCTCAAGGTCCAAAAAGCATATGGGGACGTTTCTTCAAAGAATTTGAATTGGAAAAGAGTATCAACAAAGATTTTTCAAGGCTATATCCAGAACATGGGAGCTATTTTCAATCCTCTACATGCCATGCTATGTTGAGAGGAATCTTGTTGGTACATTTCCAAATTGAAAAAGAGAGATCCCTTATGTTGTGGGCTTCAACAACCCATATCAGTACATCTGACGAGTATCTTAAAACAAAGAGAGAAAATAGTGTGTCGTAGTTCAACACCTCAGCCATAGCTGCAATATCGATGGGAACATAGATCATGAAGGAAAGGAACTTACTTTCAGATTGGAGAGCATTATTGAAGAATTTCGCATATCTATAAGCATGTGGTCAATACTTAGAGACGTCTCTAAAGAGAGAAACAGGTTGAAGGCTGTTTGTGGGAAACCTATGAATAGGATAGAGAAGTGTGTAGGAAAATAAAGGAGAAGGCCAATCTTAATTTCCTACAGACCATACATTCATGTTGAGAAGATGATAATCCTACTTGTAGCTCGAGTTTTTGGCTTTGATATTATGGGCAAAGGAGGAATTTTCTATGCTTTCTAATTGTTCAAAGAAAAATGCAAGGAAGTATGACCATGATGGCTAAGGTATTTTGTTCTAAGCAATAAGTTGAAGGTTCAAATTTTATACTCTCAGGATCCTTTTCTCTTTCAAATTAGATTAGAAATAGGGGGATCTTGTAGTCCTTTTTGACTTGGGAGAATACCCTTGTAACAACCATCATGTTTAGGATGTGTGTCAAGTTCGATGTGGGAAATTTTTTTATTTAGTTTTGTTGTTAAGGCCTACATTTATAGCTTGTAGTTATGATAAATATATTTCATGTTAGTTTAAAAGTCAAATAATGAACAAAAGCACGGTGTAATGCAGTTCATGGATCTTGAAAGGGTTTGTGGGAGGATCGAGAAAACCACATGAGGTGAGCAGTTGGTGGGTTCCTGTTCATGTCCAGGTTTGTGGTAAGCCTGTGTAAAAATCATGAAAGGTTGATGGAAGGTGCCTTTCATTTTGAACCAAGATCATAACCCACAAGATTTGGGCCTACTGCAGTTGTAGGGTGTGAGTTCTTACCATGTTCACACTAAGGGGGGAGAATGTTGGGAAATTAAATGTTAGTGTTCACATAAGTTAATAATGTGAGTTGTTATCACAACTCACATAGCTATTATAGATGTGAGAATAGCTATTTGTTGAAGTTTGTTTGTTTGTATTTGGAGTTGTTAAAACAACTCTTTGTAATTAGGAAATTCGTTTAGAGAGTTTTCTATAAAATAGGATTTTAGAATCCTATAAATATGTAATATGCATTGAACGAATTGAGAAGAAATATAATCATATTTTTGTGTGCACTCTGAAATTCAATAATTTGATTTCATCCTATCATGTTGCTCATCACTATGTGGCATTAGTAGCTTTATGTGTCTTGCTCATTGCCATTCATAGTGGTACAATGTTAGGTGCAACCATATCTATCTTGGCAACAACATGATATTTCTTGGTGGTTGTCTTTGTCTCTATGATATTAATGTTAATTTGGTCTTAATTATGCCTTAATTTAGTGTTGTAATATGTATTTTATATATTCACATTAAGTTTAGGGCCCTATTAATTAAAATGAACTTAATTGTGCCTTATTTTTGGTGTTGTAAAGTGTACCTCTTTACACTTTCACACTTATTTAAGGCTCCTTTAATTAATTGAGCTTAATTTTCTTTAATTGACCCCTTTAATTCAAATCCAAGCCTATTTTAACATATTTTTTGAACAGGAAACCTGACATTCATTAATGCCTTAACATAACACTTCTCATTGAGCAATGTGTGTCCTAGGTTAGGGACATAAGACCCATTTTCCCATGGGTGATTGAGTCCTCCCTTGGACTTAGGACCCTAATTTAAATTATGTTCTTGGTAGTATTTTAACATTTTCAAATCCATATTTCAATATTGGCTTGTGAAATTTGAATTTCGAGAAACTAAGGATAAATATCTATAAATACAAGGTTATTTCATCTATTCAAGTAAGCTAGCAAGAGGTGAACTTTACAAGAGCCAAGGTTATTGTCAAGAGCATTAAAGAGCAGATTTATCAAGGATTTATTGTAGCATTCGATATCTCAAGCATCATATCAAATTAATGTTGCATCATGCATGTTTTTGGAGCTAACATTGTCATGTAGGTTTCAAGATCTAATCCAAGCATTCAATTCAAAGATTCAAAGCAAGATTCAAGTATCAAGATCCACATCCATTGAATCCATTTCTTGCAAGTTGCAGACCTTCATTCCAAGGTTTATTTAAGGGTTTGGTGAGTTGTGACATTTAGTTGTTCATTCATCATTCCTTTCATGCTATTTTGTTTCATTACAAGGTTTAATTATCAAAACGTGGTTTGACCAAGGCAAACCCCCATTCACCCAAAAAAAACATTTTTCCCTCTCTTTGTGTGTTGCAAATTTGCAAGTTGAAGAAAAGTTGAAGATCTCAAAAGTGCACAATTGTAAAGTTGCATATGTTGTCATCCCATGGAAACTTGGATCCTAAATTTATTTATGACTATCCAACTATGAAAATCAAGAATATGGAAATGCAAACATAAGAGCAGGGAACCAAAAAATAGATTTTGAAGAGCCCTACCAAAGACCCATTCACTATAGGGCGAACTAGTCCTCAAATAGCTTCTAAAAACATAATTTTATGAGAGGTAAAATGTTGGATATTGCTGATATTTGGTTTTCATTGATGTCAACACTATTGGCATTAATGTCTTTAAGGCTGCATACGTCCAGGATATTGAGAAAATTGTAATAAAAGAAGTTGCAGGTTTTCAGTGATGCAGTGAAGTTTAGTATGGTGTCTAGCTCAGTATATTGATGATAAGAGGTTGGGGGCTAAAGGGTTTGTTGATGAGTATATCTAGTTTATCCATGCATGAAGTTTCAGAGGTTCGCATGAAGATTTGATTGAGTTTTGAGTATCTGTGTTCTGACAGTTGTTTTGTTGCTCTAATTGGTGTTCCTTAAAGAAGATACTGTGATTCTAGTAATTTGAGTTGTTGTGGATGTTTCTATGGTGATTCAGTATGCTTGTGGATGTTTCTAGATCATGCTCTATCTGTGTTGTTGGTTCACATTGATCGTTGTGCTCACGATTGGTGATTTTCTTTTGTGAGTTCATGTTTTTCATATTCACGACTGACAAGGTGATTGTAGCGTGTTGCGGATATTCAAGGATTTTATTTTGGGTCCTTACTATGTTTTGGCTGACTATGTTTTGTCTGCATTGATAAATTGATAAATAGTTCATTTATTTCGGCCAATAGTTTATACACATTTTATATTTTGTTGGGTCGACATGTAGTTGGTATTATCCTTAGTTGTGAATATATATGATCGACTATTTGTGTGAAGTATGTTGTGTGCTAAGTGTGAATAATGTTCTAATCTTTCGAAGGAAAAAGTAAAAAAAGAGTGAGCAGATGAACATGTTTATGTGCTTAACTGAAACTGTAACCAGGCATTAGAAGATGTTATTTTCTCAGTTCAAAATCTTCTAGATGTAATATGAATGTGTTTATAAGACAGTGAGTCTTCCTTTGGGCAGTAAGCCTTTTTGTATTTGAGCAGTGAGCTCTAGGAAGTGTGCCTGAATGCATGTGCATTCCCCATTTGATATTTGTTATACTTTTAACAGGGTATAATCTTATGGACTAACATCCATCGTGGTTTTTCCCCTAACAGGGTTTCCACGTAAAAAATCTTGGTGTTATGTGTTCTTCTGATGTTGTGATGATTCATGCTTTCATGTTTATTTATCAGATCTAAGAATAATTTTAATTTGTACAATTTATGGCACAAATGATTCACCCCCCCTCTCAATTTCATGCCCTTGTATTGCCAACAATTGGTATTGTTTCCCAATTTTCACCTATGGGCTAAATCAGTTGGGCAATCTATGTTTCAAGTGTTCATAAAGGCCAAATGGGGACATTGTTGTGCAGGATTAAATCATACATATGATGCTAAGTCACAAGGAACTCAGTTGGAAAGCCTGCCTCAGTCAAATTCAGCATGAGTTCCTCTAAGGAGAGAGTCGCCAAGACCTTCCAGATGTCTTGCCAACTAGAAGGGGTTCTTTTCATTTTTTAAGTGTCTCGGTCGGCCAGACATTTTAAATTGCCGTGGGTTTTTAGAAGTCTCCCCAACATAATGAAGTCTTGCCGACATGGAGTGGTGGTCCCAGATAGAAGTCACGCTGAAAGATATAAGTTCGGCAAAAATTCTGGCCGACTAAGCGGAGTCTCACCAAAAGAATGGAACTCTCAGCGTAATGTTAAGCTCGGGGAGATGTCTCGACAACGAAGTGAATGTCTCGCTGAAAGGTTGTGAGTTTGGCGTGATGTCTTGCCAATGCCCGGTGGTCTCGCTGATGGAAGGTGCTTTCGTCGTGAGGTCTTTCCAAAAGATGGAGGTCTCGGTGAAAGCTTGTTCCTTCGCTATAAAGTCTCACCGACGAGGTGAGGTCTTGCTGAAGTGGAGCAGCATCGGCGAAGGAAAGGAGGTGCTATCGATAGATGTCTCGCCGATGGTTGTTGGTCACGCCGACATGTTTTGTGCCTTCGGTGTAATGTAAGGAGCTCGACATGACGTCTCAAAAAATGAGGGTAGTCTCGCCGAGAGATATTGCTCGGCATGAGGTCTGGCCAAATGACAAAGGTCCTGTCGATAGGGGATTGCCTTCGGCATAACGTCTCACTGAAACATGAGAGTCTCATCGAAAGAAATGATAGGAGCTCGGGGAAAGCAGAATGCGTTCGGCGCGAGGTCTTGCCGACCCGATAGGGTCTCGCCGAATGGATATTTGAAATCAGTAAGACTCCTGGCCACAGAGTTGACTTCGACATGATGTCTCGGCGAAAGAGGTAGGGTCTCGGTGAAAAGAAGTGCCATCGGGGTGATGTCTCATTGATGATTGTGAGTCACGCCGAGGATTTCTCCCTTCAGTGTATTGTTTTGAGCTTGGCGTGAGGTCTTGCCAATAGCGAAGGTTTCGCCGAGAGGAATGGATATTGATTTGGTCTCAGGGAGAAAGGTGAAGGGCTCGTTGTACCATCTTGCCGAAAGCAATATGTCTTGTCGATGCTCTAGGCAATGACAAAGGCGATATTGGTATGGCTTTTGCATTCAATATGAGGTCTTGCCAACTATCGCGTGTTATGCCGATAGCTGCTATAAGAGCATAATCTCATCAAGGAGACACAATTAGTGTCTCACCGACATGCGATTCTGGTGAAGCAACCTTTGACCGTCTGGAATCTACGTGGCATGAGCTCAACCAATCTGAAGGAAACTAAAGGTGAACCATCAGCCGTTTGACTGTTTGACTCCCCCTGTGAATGAGACCAATAGAGCATAAATGACATGGAATTTTCCTGAGACCAAAGGCGATGGGACAACTCAGAGATCAATGGTGTCGAGATCTAAATGAAAGGTTTGAAGCTATTTGCAAGGGGAGTCAATATACAAAAAAAATTTAAGCTGGAAGAAGGCTGAATAAAAGAAGTCATCAGTCTTGGGGACAGCTATGAGATCAACTGAATGAAGGCAACGTGGATCTGCTCTGAGATCAAAAGCATTCAAAGTAGCTCGGCCAGGAGGTTCAACATGGACACGGAAGCCAAAAGTAAATGTTGTTTTCCAAAAAGATCTGAGGACTTCTCCTGAGGGCGATCCTTCACACCGACATGGATAGCAAGGATACACATGAACGTAGCATTAACTTCATTCAAAAAGATCTAAGGGCAGATTTTTTCTGATGGCTAATATTTTGTAAGCCCTAGGGGGCCGACATATTTTTGTATATAAGGCATTTTTGCCTCTTTGTAAAGGAGTTCTCCTTATGCTTTTCAAAATTTTGTGACATTTGCAGTCCTTTCTCAGATTAGCAAACTTTTGTAACTCATTTTGGAGCATAGTATACAGAGTTTACCTTGGTCACTATTGATGATTCAAAGTTACCGTCTTGTTCTTGCAAAGTGTTGTGCATTTCAGGTTAATGATCAAGTTATTTTGTGAATTTCTTCTATTCCTTTATGAATTTATCCTTTTTTTTCATTCCTTCCTTTGCAAAAGTATCATTGTATAAATCACAAACTATGTTTACATAATCACATATGGATTCTAGTATGTGAAAAATCTTTCCTCTTTAAAAAGCATGTGAATTAAACCTGTTTGTGATATATTAATGCAAAGCTTATAGAATTTGATGTGTAATCTTATGGTCATTGACAATTTTCAAGTGTAACCTAAGTATTTCATGATTTCTTATCAGTTCGGTGTATCACCATAGTATTTAGTTTTATTTTTATGCACTCCTCCTCCATTTCCCTTTACAGAATCAATAGTTTAGGTGATACCAAAGGAAGTCGGCCTTCTCTGGAGGTTGACCTCTATCTACAAGTGACCCATAGCTTTGGAGGTCTTCCCATGTTACACTGAGGTGTTGAGCATCAAGTTCAACAAGGGTGCAATTTCAGGTGATAACAGTTTTGGCATGTCCGGTGGGACTGTTTGAATCAGAACAGCTTAAAGATTACATATTATTGTTGGTCTTTGATATGCAGCCAGTGAGTTTCAAGCCTTTTAGAGGTAAAAATTAGCATATCATGGCGACTCTGAGTTTGGGAAGTAGCAAAAAAAAAACTAGTGCATTAATAAGAAATTTAGCATACTGAGTGATTCGGTGACTACCTCAGTATCATTCGGCCTTTGGAGGCAATTTGAATGACACCTGGCAATCCGAGCTCAAATCTTCTGATTTCACAGATACAAGTGTTGGTATGTCTCAAAATAATTTGTTAGTTCTGAGTTTCCAGCTCCTTGACTAAAAAGATGTCAAATATTCATGAAGATGCTTACTATTACCCTCCATATCATGAGTATGTTGCTCCTACACATCCATACCAGAACATTTTGGACTTGCTCCAACAAATTGACCATACATTGTGGGATCTAAGTTAGGGTCTTCACGATATGAAGATTAATGATATTAGTAAGGTGCTTGCATGTCTTTTTAAGATGTTGGTTGATATCAAGATGCAGCAGGGTACCATTATGCAACAGCAAGAAATGGTTGAGCAAGTCTACTTTTATGATCAAGAAAGAGTGACAAAAAGAATCCAGTTCGAGGGAGACCTTAAATAGGAAAGAGATGCTAAGGAAGAACAAATGAAGTTGCTCTCTACTGAGGTGCAGAACACTCAAGCTTACTCAGATTATCAGCGCCAACTAATGGAGGAGTTTCAAAAGAGGAAACTTGAGGGGACTTTCAAAGAACAAAGTGTTGCAGCTAAGGAAGAGCATCCCATTGATCTAGATAGCTTACTCCTATGGGAAAGGATTAAAAAGGTAAATCCTTTACATCTAGCTATAAACTATTTTCAATTGCAACAGCAAAGGATTGAATAGCTAGAAGACATCAAACAATTTGGGCAGTTGTCGATTGATGACAGTCAGCAAAACAACAATAGCACATGTGAAGACGATGTTGAATCAAATTCATTATTGAACCCCTTAGATTTTGATTCATTTGAAAAAAAATTTGATGCTGTTTATAAAATGGCTGAAAGTAGAATGCAGGGGTTACCAATTAAGGATCTTCACTTGTAGACAGAGGATGCTCAAGTTTCACTAGAAAAGGCATTACCTAAGGAGGAGGATTTGACCAACTACCTGGTTATGTTGAGCAAGTTGAAGAGAGCATACAGGTTCCTGATTTACCAGTTGATTTGGAATAGCCAGAGAATATTACTGATTTATTTGATGAACTTCCTCGATTTGTTGATAAAGATGAAGATCTCACATGCATGATAGCATCTATGCCTGGTATGAAGTAACTAAATGATAAAACTCATCTATATTTAATGCAAAATTATGAGTTAGATTATATTATTGAAGTTTTTTTTTCTAACATAGATGATGAGCTAGTATCATATGAAAGGGAAGCATGTGATCAGCCCATTCAAGTCAGTGAGGCTATTGAAAAAGTTGTAGAATATAATGCCATGCAGCCTATGAACTTATTTGATGAGTTGCCCCACTTTGTTGAGGAGAAGGTGTATTTTGTCATGGAAAAAGAGCATAAGGAACCACAGTTTAAATATTTGTTTTCAGTTATCCAAAAGGGATATCAACTCCTTAGTCAAGAAGATCCAACCATAAAAAATATTAATGGTTTCTTTTCAAAGACTATTATACATGATGCAAAGAAGCAAGACTCCTTTTTCATTGCAGAGCTGAAAGAAAAAGCAGTTGATCCTCCTATAAACAATAATAGAAAAATCTTTCAAAAGGATCAGACTATAGCATTCAATGAACAACTTGCATATTACTTCCAATCAACATCTTTTCAAGGAAAGAATGAAGTCTTCAGAGATCAGCAAAAAGACAGCTTAACTTCATTTAATGTTCTTGAAGATCATGAACAATGGGCTGAGAGAATAGAACATAAACAAGGCGCTGAAAGTTACAAGTTCAGTGTCCCTACAGAGGTTGTCCAATCAGGTACCTAGCTCAGGTGGAGTCCAATACAACATTAAGGACCAATCTTGTACCTACACATGAAGGTACAACGAAAGAAGATATCCAAGATGCACTAACAGCCAAACAAGAGTATGTTCAGCTCACTTATCCTCCTCTAATTGACAATTTACATATGAATTATTTAGTGAGGTAAGTGAACTTTTTCACCTCTTTCAAGAAGCAGTACATCATCTTGTTAAGTATCTTCCTGTGTCCCATTTTTACTCAGTTGCCCTTAAATATGTCAGTCACTGCATATTGAGAAGAATGGGCAGCTATTTCAATCATCCTGTAAATGGTTTTGTTTGACCAAGTTTCTTACTGGTTAGTATAGGGTAGGCTTAGCTGCAAGTTTTCAATTCCCTAAGTGTTGTTTCAACACAATTAGATAGTTTTTCCCTTCTGTAGTTTCCTGTTTTCAATAAATGTCTGAGTGATTTGTTCTAGAGTTACAAATGTGTTATAGCCATGTACAAGGCTAGTCCAAGTCCGTTCCTTAGTTTTCCCAATGAATTTGTGCCCAATGGATAGGCCTAGGCTACTGGTTCCATGTTTAGCAGGAAAACATCCAGCTGAGGTTGCCAGAAATGTTGTCCAATTTTCACCTATGGGCTAAATCAATTGGGCAATCTATGTTTCAAGTGTTCATAAAGGCCAAATGGGGACATTGTTGTGTAGGATTAAATCATACATATGATGCTAAGTCACAAGGAACTCAGTTGGAAAGCCTACCTCTATCAAATTCGGCATGAGTTCCTCTAAGGAGAGAGTCACCAAGACCTTCTAGATGTCTCACCGACTAGAAGGGGTTCTTTTCATTTTTGAAGTGTCTCGGTTGGCCAGACATTTTGAATTTCTGTGGGTAATTAGAAGTCTCCCCAACATGTTGAAGTCTTGCCGACATGGAGTGGTGGTCCCAGATAGAAGTCTCGCTGAAAGATATAAGTTCGACAAAAGGTCTGGCCGACTAAGCGGAGTCTCACCGAAAGAATGGAACTCTCAGCGTAATGTTAAGCACGGGGAGATGTCTCGACAACGAAGTGAATGTCTCGCCGAAAGGCTATGAGTTCGGTGTGATGTCTTGCCGATGCCCAGTGGTCTCGCCAACGGAAGGTGCTTTCGCCGTGAGGTCTTGCCAACATATGGAGGTCTCAAAAAAAGCTTGTGCCTTCGCTATAAAGTCTCACCAACGGGGTGAGGTCTCACCAAAGTGGAGTGGCATCGGCGAAGGAAAGGAGGTGCTATCAATAGATGTCTCGCCGATGGTTGTTGGTCATGCCGACATGTTTTGTGCCTTCAGTGTAATGTAAGGAGCTCGACAAGACGTCTCAATGAACGAGGGTAGTCTCACCGAGAGATATTGCTCGACATGAGGTCTAGCCGAATGACGAAGGTCCTGTCGATAGGGGATTTCCTTTGGCATAACGTCTCACCAAAACATGAGAGTCTCATCGAAAGAAATGATCGAAGCTTGGGGAAAGCAGAATGCATTCGATGTGAGGTCTTGCCGACCCAATATGGTCTCGCTAAATGGATATTTGAAATTGATAAGACTCTTGGCCATGGAGTTGACTTCGACATGACGTCTCGGCGAAAGAGGTAGGGTCTCGACGAAAAGAAGTGCCATCGAGGTGATGTCACGCCAATGATTCTGAGTCACGCTAAGGGTTTCTCCCTTCAGCATAGTGTTTTGAGCTCAGCGTGAGGTCTTTTCGATAGCGAAGGTCTCGTCGAGAGGAATGGATATTGATGAAAGGTCTTCCCGACTGGAGGGGATTCTTGCTGAGATGAAAGGTTTGGTCTCAGGGAGAAAGGTGAAGGGCTCACTATAACATCTTGCCGAAAGCAATATGTCTTGTCGATGCTCTGGGCGATGACAAAGGCGATATTGATATGGATTTTGCATTCGATATGAGATCTTGCTGACCATCACGTGTTATGCTGATAGCTACTATAAGAGCATATTCACATCGGGGAGACACAGTTAGTGTCTCACCGACATGTGATTCTAGTGAAGCAACCTTTGACCGTCTAGAATCTACGTGGCATGAGCTCAACCAATCTGAAGGAAACTAAAGGAAAACCATCAGTCGTTTGACTGTTTGACTCCCCTTGTGAATGAGACCAATAGAGCATAAACGACATGGATTTTTCCTGAGACCAAAGGCGATGGGATAGCTCGAAGATCAATGGTGTCGAGATTGAAATGAAAGGTTTGAAGTTGTTTGCAAGGGGAGTCAATCTACAAAAAAAATTTGAGCTGGAAGAAGGCCGAATAAAAGAAGAAGTCGTCAGTCTCAGGGACAGCTGCGAGATCAACTTAATGAAGGAAATGTGGATCTGCTCTGAGATCAAAAGCATTCAAAGCAGCTCAGCCAGGAGGTTCAACATGGGTCCACGGAGGCCATAAGTAAATGTTGTTTTCCAAAAATATCTGAGGACTTCTCCTGAGGGCGATCCTTCACACCGACATGGACAACAAGGATACACATGAACGTAGCATTAACTTCATTCAAAAAGATCTAAGGGTAGATTTTTTCTGAAGGCTAATATTTTGTAAGCCCTAGGGGGCCGACATATTTTTGTATATAAGGCATTTTTGCCTCTTTGTAAAGGAGTTCTCCTTATGCTTTTCAAAATTTAGTGACTTTTGTAGTCCTTTCTCAGATTAGCAAACTTCTATAACTCATTTTGGAGTATAGTATACAGAGTTTACCTTGGTCACTGTTGATGATTCAAAGTTACCGTCTTGTTCTTGCAAAGTGTTGTGCATTTCAGGTTAATGATCAAGTTATTTTGTGAATTTATTTTATTCCTTTATGACTTTATCCTTTGTTTTCATGCCTTCCTTTGCAAAAGTATCATTATATAAATCACAAACTATGTTTACATAATCACATATGGATTCTAGTCTGTGAAAAATCTTTCCTCTCTTGAAAAAGTGTGTGAATCAAACCTGTTTGTGATATATTAATGCAAAGCTTATAGAATTTGATGTGTAATCTTATGGTCATTGACAATTTTCAAGTGTAACCTAAGTATTTCATGATTTCTTATCAGTTCGGTGTATCACCATATTATTTAGTTTTATTTTTATGCACTCCTTCTCCCTTTCCCTTTACAGAATCAGTAGTTTAGGTGATACCAAAGGAAGATGGCCTTCTCCAGAGGTTGACCTCTTTCTACAAGTGACCCATAGCTTTGGAGGTCTTCCCATGTTACACAAAGGTGTTGAGCATCAAGTTCAACAAGGGTGCAATTTCAGGTGATAACAGGTATCAGAGCAGGTTCCTCCTGAGAAGCTTGACCACTTGAGGTGATTCGGGATGGCGACATATAAGAAGGATAGTCTGAGATTTGATGGAGAAAATTATTCTCTGTGGAAGACCCAAATGGAGTGTCATCTGAGCTCCTATTGAGGAGATCTAGACTGTGACAAATGTAACTAGAGACATGTCTATTGGTAAGCTTGCTACTTTTGAGTTAAGTGAGTTTGGTGAATCTATTCCTAAGACTAAATCTACATTAAAAGCTACTATCTCTGGAAAAGATAAGCAAAGATATGATACGGGAGAAAGTTCTTCTAGAAAAATGTCCAAGTATGAGTAGGAAATGAGAGAGATTGAAGAAGAGAGAAAACTAGATGAGCTTCAAGCACTTATTGTCAAAAGGGTAGCCAAAGGACAACATACATATAAAGGAAAATTGCCTCTTAAATGTTTTTCTTGCAATAAGATAGGTCATTTTTCCTCAAGGTGTCCAAAAAGAGTTCCTAAGTCAAGACCTAACAAGCCTAGACTCCAAAGAAAGTCTTATTATGCTATTGATGAAGGTGTGACAGATGATGAATCCGATAAAGGGAATTTGAGTGAGGACAAATGGGTATTCATTGCTATCAAGGAAGATGATCCAGTACCTACTGAATCTGCTAGTTTTAAAAATGTGGAGAAAGCTCTAGCTGCTAGAGTTGAAGAAAAAGATGAATGAGTAATTGATAGTAGATACTCTAATTACATGATAGGTGATTAAAGTAAATTTATGAGCTTGGAAAAGTATGATGGTGGTGTTGTAAGATTTGGTAATGACAAAGCTGGTGTAATCCATGGTAGAGGATCCATTTATCTTGATGGTAAGAACAATACTAACGATGTTCTATATGTGGAAGGATTGAAGCATAATCTCTTAAGTGTTGGAAAAATGGTTGACAAGGAATACAATCTTCAATTCAAGGATGGAAAGTGTAGAATATTGAGGAGTTTCCAAAATGTGATTGCATCTGGTACAAAAACAAAAGGTAATACCTTTCACCTAAGTGCTACTAGTAAAAGTTGTCTGATTGCTCAAGTTGATGAAAGTTGGTTGTGGCATAGGAGAATGTGTCATGTGAACTTTGACAATATTATCAAGATAAGTTCTACTCAGACAGTGAGAGATATTCCTAAGTTGATAAAGCCTACTAATGCTATATGCAAGGAATGCTAGTTAGGGAAGCAAACTCTAGAGAGTTTCATTTCGGAGCAAACAACATTATTCAAATGAAGTGTTGGAGCTTGTGCATACTGACTTATGTGGTCCTTCTAGAGTCAGAAGTTTACAAGGAGACAAGGATTTCATGTTACTTATTGATGTTTATTCTAGATTGATATGGGTTACTTTCTTAAGGGAAAAATCAGAAGCTCTAGAGAAATTAAAAATTTTCAAGGCTATGGTTGAGACAGAGACAGGTCTAAAGATTAAATGTCTAAGATCAAATAGAGGTGGTGAGTTCAATTCCTATGAGTTTAATTATTTATGTGAAGAGCAAGGGATAAGGAGACAATTATCTGTTCTGCAGACCCCTCAACAAAATGGACTTGTGGAAAGGAATAACAGGACAATTCAAGAAGCTGCTAGGGTCATGATGTTGGAAGGAAATTTTTTGCATATCTACAGGAGAGAAGTTGTGAGTATTGCCATTTACACTTTCAACTGGGTACATGTCAAAGGTGATACTGATAAGACTCCTTATGAGCTATGGTTTGGTCATAAGCCTTCTGTTAGATACTTCAAAATCTTTGGGAGTAAATGCTATATCAAAAGAGATGAAGATATAGGAAAGTTTGATGCTAGAAGTGATGAAGGAATCTTTCTTGGTTATTCTACTAAAAGTAAAACCTACTGGTGCTACAATAAGAGATTGAGGAAAGTAATTGAAAATGCTAGTGTCAAGGTTGATGAAGACATAGTTGGACCATTCATAACCTACATATATGATTCAGACGATCAGAATGATAGTTCAAATAAAGGAAAGAAAGTTGAGACTCCAAATCAAGTTCAAATCATTCTAGTGAATCAAGAAAATCAAGAGGGAGAAACTAGTGAAAATGCAGAAGTGAGATCACAAGAGCCTAAGACTCCAAGGTATGTAAGACAAAATCATTCAGAAGATCAGATTATAGGTGATAAAAACAAAGGTGT
>VDFB02335706.1:0-13703 GCA_007258455.2 Sequoia sempervirens | reverse complement strand
ATGTCCACAAAAGAAAAAGAAGGCCTTTCGAGTGACATAAAAAGTATATCAAGCAGTTGGTCCTAATTCCATGCACACTTTTGTATCCACCCATCATTGCTCATCTTCCCAAGTTCAGAGAGTCAAAGATTCCAAATTGTCAACCAATCCATCTTCTATCCCTAACCACACTCCATCCACACCTCCACGCATGATATCCAATTCTCAAATTGACCATGTATTGGCAACAACCCTTCATCATAAGGATTCTAAAGGAACTCTATTGCGATGTACGCATAGAGACAAAGTTAACTCCGGTATCAATGAAGCAGATCAGGAATCTCAAAAGTTGTATTCAAGTGCACATATCTTAGCAAAGAAACTTCTTTAAGTAGGATATCGATGGCACATTATGACGAGGGCATCTACATCAACAACACCTTGTGATTCAACATGAGCTTAAAATATTTCAGAAAAATACAAAAAAATCAAAAAATAGGAAAATCCAAAAACATCAGAAAAAGGATTGAAAACAGTAAAGAGAAAAAAATTGTCCTCGAGTGAAAACCACTATGGTGGCGCTTTGGTGAAGACTAGGATGAAAACCTGGTAAACAAGGGTCATGTGTAGAATTGAGCATCTACGTGCACCAGTTCAGATGAAAGCATCTCATCCCATCCGTAATAAATCAAGCATTCCATCCATCCATAATAAATCCATCCATCGATAAACCATTGATCCAATCCATTTTCATCCATCTGCATCCATCATCCAAGTTATCTTGATCTTGATGAAAGTTTGGGGCACACTTTATGCTTACTTATGGTAAACATCTTGACATGGGTCATTTTCATCGATCATATCCTACCCAACATTATCTGAGCCATGAAGCATTATCCAAATGAGCATTATTTATCCAAACACCTTATCTTATCGCAAGATAATTCTTGGCATCCTTTGTGTGCTTACCATATCCATCAATCCACACACCTATCCAAGCATCCACCCATCACATTTTGTACATTGCTAGACATTGGGGGTAGATATTTACATCTTGCTTCGAGAATAAATCTTGATCTATACCCTCCAACTTATGTGGTGATCCGAACATTGGAAAGCATGAAATAAATTTGGTCCAAGCAAACAATCCAAAATCACTAGCCCATGGCATATTTTGAGAAGAAGAAATTCCTTATCAGTCTTCATCTTTCATCGAACATCAATCTAAGTAATCACTATCAGTTGCATATAAATTGCACTTCAAACATCACATCAAATCATCCAAACATCTTTTGTTCCAAACCAAGCATCATCAATCTTGATCAATCGAATCCAATCAATCCATAATCTTGGGATATCCTTCTCGATCATTGTGTTGCTTAACACTATCCTTGCATTGTTGTGCATCCTCAACAATGTTCTCATCATCAATCCTAATCAATAAATCCTTCCATTGTTGTGCATCCTAAACAATGTTATCATCATCAATCTTGATCAATCAATCCTTGCATTGTTGTGCATCCTCAACAATGTTATCATCATCAATCCTAATCAATCAATCCTTCCATTGTTGTGCATCCTCAACAATGTTATCGTCATCAATCCTGATCAATCAAATCCTTGCATTGTTGTCTATCTTCAACAATGTTATCATCATCATCAATTCATCGATTCGATCAATCAACCTTAGCTTGGTTTTCAAATAAATCCCAAACAGAGCACTGATATCATCACACACATCCTTATCCAAATCGTCAAAATCGTGCAAAAAATCCAAAAACATTCATAAAACAAAAAATGTCAAAAACATTGGAATATGAACTACGTCATATCTGAGCTTAAACATAGGCAAGGCTAATGTTTGATCAGCCCCCGAGACACAAAATCCAAAAACATTTAGAAAAACAAAAAACCCCAAAACATCGCAAAATTCAAAAATCAAAACATTTGTAAAAATCTCGAAAAATACCAAAATAGCCTCAAAACATTTCAAAATGTCAAAACATCCAAATATATGAAAAAATCCATCCATCTCATCTCACTTTCACTCGAAATAATCAATCATCCATAATAAACTGATTGTCACCTTCATCCTTTGGAAAAACAAATAGAAACAACCACAATAATCGGCAAAAGCAAGCTTCAATCGCAAAATCAAAATTGAAACAACAGATCTTTAAAAAAATCAAACTCTTGATCATTTTCAGACATGTCAGTCAACCTTATATCAACAGCCTATCAATCAACTTATCAAAACATCATCATCCTATACAATGCATGTCCTAGGATATATCGTTCAGACAATGGGCATCATTTTGGATATCACCTTGGATTCTTATCCTATCAAAACACATCCCTCTGGCTGAAGGTATGAAGAACATTGGCTTGTTTGCATACTTGATCTTTTCTTTTGATTTATCTTATTGTGCTCATTCTAAGGACCTCTCGATCATATCCGAATGAAGGATTTATAGAGATAGGAATGGGGCAACGATCGTTATCTTTTGTCTACTATACTTGTTGGACGTTCTTGTAAAATAACTTGGCAAATACTTGCTTTGTTGGGTACCTTCTAGCAAGGTTTCTGTATGTCAAGTGTGAACAAGAATACTCCTATCTGTTTGTCGAGTCAAATTCCATCACACTAGGTACAATGCTTTCCTGGTTCTTTATACCTTGATGCATCGTATCTATGTGTATTATCAAACATAAGGTAAGTAGCCCTTTTAAAGTCCCAATCCTTGATAAGAGAATCATCATCATCTATCATCATCATCTCTCATAAAGTTGGCCTATTGGATCCTCTTGTCATCATCTAATGTCTTGTTTTCCCCACTAACATCACATAATGAATAATTAATCATCATCACCAGTGCATCCATCCTGCATTCGTTAGTATTTTGCATATCATCTCACATGCATGTTCATCATCATAATATAGATTTGTTAGTCTAAGCATCTCATAAATCATACATTTTCATAATCGTAGCATACCACATCATCCATTTCATTCATCATCACATCATATCATCATTTAAGTTGTTTAAGATAATATAGATTTATTATTATAAGCATCTTAAACTATCTCATTTACATCATCATCCATAACCATCCATCTTGAGCCTCTTTATCGTGAGATCGGCCCTCAAATCAAATATTTTCGCTTGATCTCTCGAGGGGGCAATGTACCGGTGTACTTCTTTCCACTGGGGCATCTGAAGAATTAGAAATTTTTTGAATTTTGATTGTGGAAACTTTATTCTTTGAACCAACACAACAAGTACATTGCTTCAAAGAGGGAAAAAATGTAGACACGCAAAATTGGCATAATGCATTTGATTAGGTCATATTCATCATTTAGCAAACAAATCAAGTTTATTTATCAATCTCCTAAACTCATCAGTTTAAATTAAATAAATCAACTTGATCCTAACATCACCCTCCTTGATTAAATAAATCAATCCTTTATTTAATTAAGTCTAAAATCATATTTCTCCCTCTTGATTTAAATAAATCAAAATATTCAAGTCAAAAGGGTCAAAGCATCATAATCATCATTTAGTTAATCTAACCCTGATTAAACTAACCTAACCACCCATCACATCCTCTAGATTTTCCCACTTGCACAAATAAATCAATTTATTGATTTATTAAAATCCTTATTTTCCATCAACTTGGCATAAAAATAGAATATTCCCTCAAGTTTGAAAATGAAGACAAGTTGACTTGTCCCTTCCAACATTGCATTAACTTCTCATTTTCATGTCCCCCTCTCAACATTTATTTCACAAATTTGAATTTGAATCTCCCTCTCTTGGGCACATTGGCCAAAACTTGCACATCCCTCAAGCTCTCACATGATGACAGGTGGCCTCATATCATTGGTCAAATCTTTGTCCCACATTCATCCATTTGGCTATTTCTCTCATCAAAGCATTTTATAAATAGAGAGCTTCATTCATCAACAAATCCTCCACAAATCCTATGCAAAGTCACTCTCCTCATTTGAGAACTGATTTTTCCCATCTTACTCCATCGTCATCATTGGCATTATATCATTTAGCTTATCTTAGCAAGGGTTGGGAAAGGGCTATTTTCCACAATAGCACCAATCCACTATGAAATCAGATTTATTTCATGTTTTATATGCTTTAGTTTATCTTGTAATTTGTTTGCATTTTGAAACATGAGTTATTATTTCATAGGAATCTTAGATTTGTTCATTTTGAATTAAGGCAGATTTAAGATTCACAATAATGTCTTCTTGTCCTTTCCATAACATAGAATGATTTGCATTATGTGTCCTTCATACCCACCCTTCATCCATCCCATCCCTATTGGTTATTCCTATACCTAACTAGGGGAAATTTCCTAACACTTGGCTTCATTAGATTCTACACTTGTCATTGGAGGTCAAAACATTCAAAAATGACAAAAAATCAAAACATTCGAAAAAGACAAAAAAATCAAAACATTTGAAAAAGACAAAAAGAAAAATTCACAAATAAAAAATTAAAAAATAATTTTTTTTATAAAACTTCAAAATCCAAAAAAGTCAAAACATGTCAAAACCCAAAAACATTTAGATAACTTTCAAAAAATCTCAAAAATAGAGTCAAAGACAGTCATGTCAGCCTTTGTCATTGTCAAACTATGTTGCCTCTTCGACTAGATGTAGGTAAGGCCATTTCTCCATGTGCCCCTGAGGCATTTGGTTAGTCCTTTAGGTGTTGTCACATAAAATCATGATTCGATCCTTTGTCATTGAAACAAAGTCAAGGGTCATGTCAAACTGTGAGGTCTCTATGCATTAATACATAGGCAAGGCCATTTGTTGATGAACCCTTGAGGCCCCTAAGGTCAGTATTTTAGAGTTCATCAAGTCAGTCAAAATAAATCAGACACTATCAACTCGAACATGAAATAATCATCTGAACTTCAAACACAAATCTTGAATCAACAAGAAAAGCAATCCAACAATTCTCCAAGTCCAATCAGTCATTTGTCAAATCAATTAAACGAGTCAAATCGATCAAAACCAATGGTCTTATATAGGATGCATACTTCTTGAAACCATACCTTGTCACTATCATACTTTGTCATTTTCCTTATACAGGTAGTTACATGATCGAAATCAGAATTAACATCTTATACAACATGTTTCTTCTCCTGAAACTAGGCCTTGTCAAAATAATCAACCCATCACTCACTTAGTCACTGAACACACTGATAAACGTGTATTGGAAATTAATTTGAATGATTGTTGACCTTGTTGGTCTATTTTTTCTTATATTTTGGATTTAATTTGGTCATGTGACTAGCTACCTTGAGGATGTACCGTGAAGGATTTAGAGGAGAGATGATGTCTCATGACCCATCTTTTCTTTGATTACTGTCTATGATTTGTTTTGACAAAAAGACTAGGGAAACATGACCCTTAGTATGAGTTAGGACATTCCTTATCTACGATTGTATGTTTTATAGATGGATGACCTTGCACACCTTGGTCTATGTCATACCGTGGTGTTTGTTGTCCATTTTTCATATTTTACCACCCAATGGTGATTAAATGCAAAAGCTTGGCATAGAAAAATATATATCTACAAATTATCTTAACTAGCACAATCTCAACATCCATGTCTTCTATGCTAACATCCATGTCTCCCATGCTAACATTTCTTCTTCCCCTTATCTATTTTCCTCTCATCCATTTCGAGAGCACACTCATGTTCTTTAAACCAACCTATCCTCTCGAGGGGGTATACTGCTACCTCGTCATCATTCTTACTCACCCTACTTACATCGGGGCATGTTGATTAAATTTCTTTGACACAACGTGATAAACTGCATTGTATCAAAGATGGGAAAACGTAGACACTAAAAATTATCACTAGGCCTTGGACTTTATTAAAACCCATTTTCCATCCTTGATAATTAAATAATCTTAATTGTTTAATTATTATCTAATGTCACAAAGTCTTCTATTAATTAAATAATCTAAATTATTTAATTAATTCATTTTATCCTTCTATGTCCTCTTTTGATTAATTAAATAAATTGTTATTTATTTAATTGCGTCACTAATATCTTTGAATTCTATGATTAAATAAATTTATATTTATTTAATTATTTGTCACTTTCCACTATAATTAAATAATTATGTTAATTATGTTAATTATTCATGTTTAGCTCTTTTTTGTCACAAGATAATTAAATTTTATTTAATAATTAAATGGCATCTTTTCTTTCATTTTTTTAATTAAATTTCTATTTAATCAAAAAGTTAATTTTCCTTTTCCTTTTTCATTTAAATAATGTTTCCATTATTTAAAAATGTAATTTCCCTCTCAAATTGAAGTGATTTTTGTAAAAAAATAGTCAATTTCCTCATTCTTCCACCAGTCTCATTTCTATCTTATCTCGTCTCATCTAATTTCATCTATTAATTGAAATAGAAATCATTTAATCTTGATCATCCATTTTGCATTCGGCTATCTATAAATGATGCCTACCACTATCATTTTAAGGAGGCAGTTTATCCAGAATTATACTGAAGCTACATCTTCAAACTTTTTCTATCATCTACTAAGGCTAATATTTGCATACTCGACTGAGGGAAACTATATTTACAGTAGAATGGAGAAGTATAATGGAGGTCATTCAATGGAGGCGCAAATATTATGGTGATATTTTTCTTTGTTATTTCCTTTCATGCACTTCTTTGTTCTTCATTATTAGATGATGATCCTAGAATTAATGTTTGAATGCATACTTTCTTAATTCTAGTTTTTCATGATCACAACACCTTTAGGCATATACATGAAATCCAAATCCCTTGGGTTGGATTCCCAAGAAAAATCCAAACCTAAGGGTTGGAAAATACCTAAAGTAGATACAAATACGAGCATGTTATAACACACTCATGTTTGTGTGGAGAAAATATCTATTTCTCTTCTTCTCTCTCTCCCTCTATCATCCTCTCTCTCCCTCTTTACCTCTTTGTAGACCTCTATATCTCTATTTTCCTCTCTCACTCTCTCCATATTTCTCCTTTAATCTCTCCCTCTCTTTATCTTTATATCCTTATATCTCCATCTCTTTCTAGCCCTTTATATATATCTCATTCTTTAGATCTATCTCTCCCTCCCTCTATATCAATATCTATCTCTCTCTTTATCTTACCATATTTCCCTATCTCCTCTTTCTCTCTCCCTTCTCTATCTCTATTTTTCTATCTCTAATTCTCTCTATGTCACCATTTATCTCTTTCTATCTTTCTATGTATCTCCCTCTCCCTCTCCCTCTCTATATATTATTCTCTCTCCCTCTCTCTCCATATATTTTTCTACCTCTATCTTCATATGTCTCTATCTCTCTATATCTATCCCTTTTATCTCTCAATATCTCACTCTATATTATATACATATATATCCCTCTCTCCCTATCTCTTTATATCTTGAGTTATCTATCCCTCTATCCCCTCTCCTCTCTCTATATACCTATCTCTCTACCACTCCCTCCCTCTCTATCTCCCCCCTCTCTCTACCTCGCCCTCCCTCTATCCCCTCTCCTCTCTCTATATACCTATCTCTCTACCTCTCCCTCCCTCTCTATCTCCCCCCTCTCTCTAACTCTCCCTCCCTCTATCCTTTCCCTCTCTCCCTATCTCCCCAACTCTCTCTTTCTCTTCCCATATTTCCCTGTCTCTCCCTCTCCATCTCTATTTATCTATCTCTAGACCTATCTCCCCCACTTTATCCCTTCACCCTTTCCCACCTCTCTCTATTTCTCTTAGCATATTTACCTCTCTCCCATTTTCCATCTATATTTCTCCATCTCTACTTCTTGCTCTCTCGCATCTCTCTCCCTATCTCTCTCTCTATATATATATATATATTTATATCCCTCTCTTTTCCCTTTATACCTATCTCTCTACCTATTCTCCCCTCTCTTTCTCTCTCCCCCCTCCCTCTCTATCCCCCTTTTATATCTCCACCTCTCTCTCTCTTCCCATATTTGTATATATCCTCCTCTCTATCTATCCCTCTCTCCATCTATATTTTTCTATCTCTACTTCTCTCTATCTCACATTTTTTATCTTCCTATCCCTATCTATCTCTCTATATCTCTCCCTCTCTCCCTCTCCCTCTCTATATATAGTGCTCTCTCTCTCTATGTATATATATTTCTCTACCTATATCTCCCTATTTCTCTCTCCCTATCCCATATATATCTCAATATGTCACCTAACACATATCTATCTTCTCCCTCTCCCCATCTATTGAGTTATCCTCTCCCCTCCCTCATACACCCTCCCTCTATCTCTACTTCTTCTCCCAGTTCCCCTGTCTCCCCTTCTCTCCCTTATCTCTCCTCTCTCCTCTATCCTGCCTCCATCCCATCCTCTATATCCCCCTCTCCTCCTCCCCTCTTTATATACTGAGTTATCTCCTCTCTAACCTTCTCCTCCAGACCGTGCTCTGCACCCCTCCATCCCCTCCTCTCTATCATCTCTCTCCCATACTCCCATCTCCCTCCCACCAAATATCTTGTTTGGCAGGTCTCTCATTCCCATGTATCCCCTTCACATCTCTATCCCTCCGAACACCATTTCTCCAACCCACTCCTATCCTTATCCTCTCCTCTCTCCCTCTCCCTTTCTCTACCTCTATCCCACTATCTCATCCCTATCTCTATCTCACCCTCTCTCTCTCTCCCTTCACCCCCCTTTCTCACTCTATCTCATCCTCCATATATCCCTCACTTTATCTTTCCCTCTATTTCTCTCCCTCTCAATCTTCCCCTCTATATTCATCTATACATATCTATCTCCATATTTATTCTGCTCTCTCCCCCTCTATACCCCCCTCTTTACATCCCTCTCAATCCATCTCTCTCTCTCCCTATTGGAATATTCAAAGCAAGTACAAACACTAGTGCATTATAGCACACTTACATTTATTAGAATTCAAAAAAATGGTAAAAAGGCATGTAGATCCCATGATTTTGAACCCACATGCTTGGATTTAACTTGTAATCTATACTTTATCCAACATGGAAACCACTTTTCATGGAATTGACATTTAAATATCAATCATTTTTTAATAATTCCACCAAATTTTCTTGTTTTTTGAATGTAGAAGAACCAACTTGCATGTTTTTAGATTGGATTTGATATTATGAACTAATATTTTCATGGTTTGAAGATTTGTAATTATAATTATCATGTTTTGTGTTTGAATTTGATAACATACAATATTTTTTTCATATTTTATACTAATTCTATTATTACATCATATGAAGGAACTTGGTGAAAAACTCAAATCTTGGAGGATTGTGAACCCAAAAATGAGCTAGAAAACTGTCATGTAATTAAGAAATCAAATCCCAAAGTTCAAGGTATTCCATATTTTCCTTTGTCTCTTTTTTTCATGCCCCCTTCTAATCATAGTTGATGTGCAACATGCCCTAGTGATAATTAACTTAATTGCATCCCAATTGTTAGCCCTTCCATGGTTCATATCCCTTCTCTTTCCAATAATTTTTTATTTTGTCACTAACTTCATTAATTCTCATAATTTTTTTATTATTACACTTACTTATCCAAGCTAATATCAATCAACATCATAAAAGTTATAGCTTTTACAAAAAAAAATATTTCCCATGTAATTCTATAATTTAATATATTGTAAGTAGGCCTCCAATCCCTACGACCCTTCAAGTTATGGAACTTCAAAATTTGGGAGAATATTTTTAGCTTACAAAGCATAAACCTACCTCTAATTCTTGAAATTTTTGAACTTATGAAACTTTAAAATTCATGTGAAACTTTGCAACCTACAAAAATGAGCTTTCCGATAATCCCCATAAGTCTCCAATGTTAGCCTATAGAATTTTTGTTTCCTAATAGTGCACCCTTACTGAGTGAACTCAGCATATTGGTGAAACATTGGAAAACTTCCAGAGTAAGATGGCTCTTATGGTACTCACCTAAAAAAAACTAATGTTTCAGAGAGGAAAGGGTAAGGAGGAAACATAAACTGAAAACTAATTCCTATGGTGATGCACCAAAATGTTATCTAAAAATTGTAAAGCTACTTGTACACAGTTTCAATTAACAACAAATATTGACATGCACAACTCAATACTTATATGCCTTTGCATCAATATTTCATAAGGAGGATATAATGTATACAACCGTAGAAGGAACAAAAAATTTTGACAACTCAAATCACTTGCATCTCAACACAACTTATAACTTGCAAATACATATAATTTTTGCACAAAGGTGCTACTAATGAGACACAACAACAAGGAATGAGAAAACTTCACAAGTAATTGCATCAATCATTCAAATGCACACAATAGAGTAGAAAATTAAGAAGGAAAAATTGCTTATTTTCATTGATCTCCAAGGTGTAAACTGCTATACATGTTTGTAAAAAATGAGTTACAAATACTGTCTTCTATTGAAAAGGAATTTAAAAGTCATAATGTAGACAAAAGATAATGATAAGAACTAACTTCAAAAATGAATTTTGAATTTACTTTATGCTTTTCCAAATGGTTGCACAAAAATAGGAACTAGAAACTTCCTTGGTCGTTCATAACCAAAAGCCTAAAATCTAGCCCATAAATCCACTCCAAAAAGGATCATAGATGAAGAAAAGGTCAAGCCTTGACCTCTCCTATCATAAAGGCATCAAAAATTACTTCTAGATGCTTTCAATTCCTTCCAAAACCAAGTCAAAACAACCCCTACATTCTTGGCACTTTCTGTCAACTTCTTCCAACCTCACCTATATGCTTGGCATAACCATCAACAACCCTTATCTATCCCATTTTACCATATCTTTGATGTGTTCAATGCAACTTTATCTTACATTATACACAACATTAAATAAAGTGATTTATAATTTCATCACTTTAATAATGTTTTTTTACATTTCAAATTTAATGCAAAACAAAGGTCGACCATGTTTTGAAAGATGTATGCAAAAGGAAACTTGACTTAGACTTTGCAAAATATGAAAAAAGAACACAAGGAATAGTAACTCATAACACAAGGCATTAGTTATGAAGAATAAAATAAAAACAAAGTTAAAAAATTCCCTTTTGGTTGTCAAGCAACTTAGGGTTTTTGAAACCCTAACACCAAAGCCACAACCAAGTTCACTCATTTTACAATTCGTTTTACTCTTTTTTGCATCCTCTAGAAACTTGATGGTGCTGCCATGCCTGAAATTCATGGAGTCTTAGGAGGGTTTGATGGTTATGGGCCATATTGGATAGGTTCATGGATTCTCTATTGTTACTGCCATTTTGGTGAGTTACCCTTTTGTTACAAAATGTTGAGATCTTTCTTCTAACTATGACAAAAAACCTTGTGGTGCTCTATGTTTTCAAGAAGAAAAATGAATTAGAAAAATACTTCATGTATCTAGGAAGACATTCCCTCAGGAATTCTTGCATATTTCCCTTTAATTGACCCGACTGCATACGATCATTATGACTCCCTCAACTGTGACGCTTCTAATTCATATATAGAATGACACATACCAATCAATGGCGACACCTTCAACATAAAGCTCGAATGAAAATTATCTTCCTCAAATCCATGATTTTATCTTTGGTCTTAACACTATCCTCTTGATAGTCTCATTATTGTGCATCAATTAAGGCCTTTTAATGTCATTGTATAGTCTACATGAATGTTCTCTTAGCCTATGACCATCCTTTAACTATTACACTATGTTGCAATATTTTGTGGTTTCAAAAGTGCCCTCATGTAGGATTGATGTATTATTTCTTTTAATCTAGTGATCTACATAGTCACTATTCCTTCAAGCTTACTGTATTTTGTAAGGTGACTGTATAATGGGTTTGCCCTATATTTTCCCTTTTGTGAGATTGTTGTTCTTTGAAGCCGCTGTAGCCTTTGGAATTCATGTTGTCATGTCTTTGCATTCTTAACTTGAATATCCTTAATCCTGTCATATGTTCTGAGTATGAAAGCTTGTCAAAGACCTACTTATGTAATGGATGTTGAAATCTTCTTGATGTGTAATGATGAACATACACTCTTTCTCCTCTCTTAAACCAAGAGGGTAGCATGTTGGGCTCAACCCTAGCCCATTTTACTCCACATGCTGTGATGTCAAATGAAAATAATTCAACAATGAAAATTTCACCTATACCTGCACAATGAACAAACATGCTAGATAAAACAATGAAACTCAAAATTTGATGGGAATTGATGATGATCTTTTGCTTTTTCTTGATATTTGAGATGCTACAAAACTATTTCAATGCTTTATGAGAATAACATATATATTTTTTGATGTAGTATATGTAGAGAATATGGGTTCGAAGCTCTAACACAGCTTTCCTCATCCCTTGTAGGCATTTCAAGCAACCACAGGTCAACTTCTAGAGCAACCAAGTGAGAGGGACTGAAGTGAGGATGCAATAGTTCAACTTAGGGTTCGTCATTCAGGTAATGATGGATCCCTACTCTTTCGATATGCTCTTTCTTTTCTATTTATTCAAATGTGTAGTTTATGTATTATATTGTATTGAAATAGTTATTCCCATAGCTTTTGTGGGACACCATACATTTGTAATTATCAATAAAAGATATAATTTATGCAAAAACTTGTGCAATCTTTTCTCTTGTAAACACTTGCATAATAAACTATAATTCATTTGATAATAATTTTGTGCATATAATGGTGAACACTTAGCAGAAAATAATGTGTACCTATTATATTTAGTTGCAAATATTGTTCTAGCTCTACCTAATTGAGTTGAAAGAAAAATTAGGTAAAATTTTTGGTGACATATGCTAAATTCTTTCCTGCTAAGCATCCTAGACTAGTTGCTTGAACTTATCCATTAGGCACAGAGTCAAAAGGAACTTGACAAGACTTAGTAAACAATCTTGCATACTATTGTAACTCATCCAAAACAGTGCATAATACTTTCAAATCTTATTCCACCTACCAAAAGACTCAAAAAAAACTAACTAATTGTGCAAACAACACTTGGAGGAATGGAAAACTACCTCTACTCTACACTAACAAAGAAAGACACTAACTCAAACAAAACCATTCACTGGTTGGGTGAATTAGCTTCCTTTTCTACATAATTTATAATGTTTTCCATGCTTGAGGACAACTAGAAAGAGACAAAACATGGATAGAAATTCAACAAAGAGCTGCAATACCTCTTGAAGAACATACACAAGTTCACTAACCCTTTTTATATGGAATATAAACATTCCTATCCTGAGGTAGAAAAGTGACTTGAATCTGCTCTTTCTTAGGTGTACCTTCATGCTCAAGTGCAAGAAAGATAGGAATATTCTTGTTGGCCTCCATTCTGGCTAGATGCCTAATTGGGCGTCCTCTAGAAAGAGTGAATTCAAAACTCTCCATTCTAGCTTCTTGTTGTTCCAAATCATGTTGTTGTTCCTCATCTTGTTTTTGATCTTCTGCTTCAAATGGTGCTGGTCCAATATCCAAAGTTGGGAAAAAAGAGGCTTCCTCATGAGCCAAAATAGACTTTAGATCATCCCAAAAAGAAACTACCTTATGAGCCAAATCTTCATCCTCATATTCACTTTCACGAACCAACAACTCATTACACTATTTAACATCTTGTAGCTTTCCCAAATATTGTGTTATCATAGACACATCTTCTTATTGCTTCAAATCTTCATCCTT
>VDFB02335705.1:0-29832 GCA_007258455.2 Sequoia sempervirens | reverse complement strand
AAGTTGGTATATGGCCCTTAAATATAAAATCTAGACAAACCCTACTTGACCATAAATAAACCATAAAATTCACATGACAGTTACAATATTTGAAAGAAACACTTTTAAAAGAGATTGTAGATTTCCCATAATGCATTTTCTAGCATGACTTTTGTTCATGATTAAAAAATCATCTCTCTTATGTACATTCTATTTTTTGGTTAGTTTAAACTATCAAGAAATTTATTTCTTCCACTCAATTTTGTTTCGATGAAGTCATTTATGTATGTTTGGTGAGAGTATATAATCCTTGAGAAGGAAATTACACACAATATTGTAAGTATTGTATAGTAATTCATTCTTACATTCTCGTAGTTGGATTTCTTTATCCTGTGAAAAAAACTCTAGAATAACCTTCTCCTTCTCCACCATAAAATACATAATTTCAATGGTTTCACACAAGATCTTTAAATCATTGAAAACAATAGCACCATCCTTGGCAAAAGAGAGCCTTGATTTCTTCATGAAACTTGCACTTCAATCATGTAATGCTCACATTCACCCATGCAATATAACTATAGCTGCTTCCAAAATTGAGAAGTAGTTTTAGCCGATAGGCTATATATAGAGTGAACTTTCACTCCGAAACCTGTCTCACGCCGTAAAACCGCTGTTGGGTTGTCATTAAACAACAAATGGTTTGCAGGTTTTCAGTCGCCGTCGGATGAAATCAGATGTACCCAAGTCATATAATATTTATTTGCGTTACGCGTGAAAACATATATTTATTGCGATGCAGCAGATATTTTCGTTTACAATGCTGCAAAAACGTGCCCTCGCCTCTTGGGAGCACAGGGCGGCAGAAGAATCATGGTCTCCGCGGCAGCCTTACTTGCGGTGTAAGCTCCGTATCCGGGCCTCAGCGACCCCACCGCAGAGCTCGTTATGTGTATACTGCGCCCTTCGACGCCTCTACGAGCCTCTTGGCGGCCTCCCTGCAGCCAGGCCCCCTTGCCATTCTCATTGAAAATGAACTCCCACTCCTCTTCTGGGGTTTCGGCCACGGTTGGGTATGTGGAGCTTGCCACACCCGCGCTGTTTACAAAAATGTGGATGCCCCTAAAGGCTTGCTCGGCCCTGTCGAAGAGGGTGCCCACGTCGGAGGCCATGGAAACATAGGCCTTGCAAGTAATGGATTTGCCTACGCCACAATCCCTATTGATTATGGAGGCCACCTCCTCTGCTTTCTCTGTGTTTACACGGTAGTAGACCACGACATGAGCTCCTTTCCTAGCTAAGTGAAGGGCGATTTCTCTGCCAATCCCTTGCGACGTGCCCGTCAGGATGGCCACACGCCCTTCTAAACTGCATTGCTCTGTCATTTCTGTGATTCATTTCAGTATGCCCTCCTCTCTAGGACTAGGGTTCACAGTCCAGACATGGCGATTGAAATTTAGAAAGAAGGAAAATTAGGTTGCCTTAAAGGTAATTTACTTGTCCAAGTGAGTAAACATCAAGGGAAAAAATTATTCTGTATTGAGGTGTGGTTATATAATATTGTTTTAACTCATATTTTCCAACACTAGGAATCTAAGAAAAATGTAAGCCTGAAATCATCACCTACAATAACATTCCACAAAGAGCTATAATAGAAGAAAACGTAAGCCACATACAGTCACTTGCAATACAGATTAAGTCTGTTAAAATAGCAGAGTTAAAGATGCATATAATCTGTGGAAGAAAATGGAGGAGGTTAATCCTCATCTCCGCTCCAATGTTGAGACAGGGGGATGAATTTAGAAAGGGATAAATGGAGGCTTCCGATAAAATAACAGTACTTGAAATCGATGCCAATCCTGCATCTTACAGCGTCCTGATATGGCGTAAACTCTTACATGACCTAGATATTTTAAAGAGTAAGCCTACAACCATAAAACTATGTTTTCTTCTTGAAATACTCTTCCCATTCTTTTATAAGGCAAACTGTAGGCTCTGGAAGGTAATCAATGTGACCGCATTGATAGGATCTGGCATATCTATAGGATGAACTAATCCTTAGTGCAGACATACTAGGGCAAACAATTAACTATACGTAATAGGAAGGATTATCTATATTTTACCAAGTGCCAGAAAAATTGCATCGGGCGTATGGTATCACTAAATCTTCACTTCCATGAAAAAGATAAAACTTGGGATTCTACAGCCGTACCTTAAAGTGTGCCTTCTTCAGCTCGCACATATGGGAGGATCGCTACCTTGCAACATCTGGGTCACGGATTCCAATCTCTGGCAAAATCTCAAAAATCTGCACAAATTGCGTTGTTCTTCCGTGTGCTGCTCTCAAGCCTCCTTACGCGCTGCTTGATTCACATACCCGCATTGTTAGATAGCACCACAACCTCCTCAGAAGGGCTGGCCGGATAACTCTTCCGCCAACTCCCAGCTGGCTTCGAAGTCTGCCTCGAACCATACTCCCAGGATCTCAACTCTGACGTCGTTCACAATTTCTAAGGACTGATTCAGACATAATCGGAACCACTAATGGTTTTACCACATCATCTTCGCAGGTCCAACGATTATGTAGTTTTACAGTTAGTTTGTGATAGGGTTGCCGCCTTGGTTGTTGCTCTGTCTCGCCCTTAGCTCCCACAATAGCCCTCTCATTTCCTACAAGCTCTCCTATTGACCGAGCTTTCAAATCTACTCTCAAATTAGGTATCCCCTCCATTCTGCTCATCACCATCAGTCTCATCCTGTCTTCCTGCATGTGAGACGACTTCTCCAATAAATTCAACTCGCCATTTTTGCATTCTTACGTGCACACCCTCTGTCCTCCATTTTCTTCCCAAAGATATTGTTATGATGACTTCCCAGACTTTTTTCCTCTTTTCCTTCTGAATTGCATTTAAGTAACGCTCATACTACCTCTGTCAAATCCTCTCCAATTACTGCAATCCGGTACTAAATCCCTTTTGCTGTTATTTTTTTTAGTAGCGTATCAGATGTGCAACAGTCTTAATGCATTAAATTGGGTTAGATTCAACCAAGTCCCACCTGACCAAAGGCCACCACTGCATTAATCTTATGGCTTTCGAACTCTCCACCACTGCATTAATCTTATGGCTTTCGAACTCTCCAAGGGCCATCGTTACGTGAAGGTACTGGCCAGCTGGTGTGGAGTTGGCTCAATCAATTATAATCCCCTAGGATGTTGTATGAAACCTATATTATCACTCTATTGCCTCCACATCGATGAAACACCCGCTATACTTCAGTTTGCTTACCTCATATATACTATACACTTGGAAAGAAACATATTAAAGCCTAATTTAAATTTCCAATATAGTTATTATTAACAATAGTTCCACTATGAGTAATTCATTTAAATCTTATTGAATTATATCATTCAAAGCTTATTGAATTATATCATTCAAATAATAATCCTCATATTATATGGGTAGTTCATTTAATATTTTCTTTTTCTTTTCTCTTTTTATTATATCATATAATGCAAGTATTCATCTATAGTTCATATATATCATATATCATATATCCTTAATAGTATTGATTAACAATTTTAATTGATATGACATATATTGAGGAGGTGTAGTGATTTGTTACATATTAAAAGTATCTCACTTAATGCTTACATTATTATCTCATGTTTTACCAATTGATATGCCTTATTTAATACATACTTGATGTGTTATTTAATGATATTATATTTTATCCTTAGCTATAATTCCTTTAATACTTTTGCATTCAACCAACTAGAGGGGCACAAATTATCACTCGTGTTTATTTGTTACTATGGTTATGGTAATCTTGAATTAGTTCAAAAAAGACATCAATAAGTTAATACAATTAGTGATGAACAATAGCATGAATTTTGATCATGACCCAAATGGGGCATAAACATTGCTCCTTTCAAAAACTACATAGGAGTAAATGACACCATGTCATTCCCATCTATAGGTGGGGCCTCATTGATGCAGGAGCATCACACTCCATCGAATTTTGGTTGTGTTTTTTCTGTTTCAGTGTTGTGTAGTTTGGTGTTTTTGTTATGCAGCTTCCTGTCGCAAACCCGATAGTAAACATGTCAGTTTGGGTGCTCTATAGTTTGTCCGATTGTTCTGAAAGGGATGATTTAGTTACAACAGTTATGAATGTAAGTCGAAGCACATGGTCGTATGTGAATAGGACAAGGCTGATAACATAGAAGAAGAGGCAACTGTTATTTAAAGGCAACAAAGACAATAAGAGGGCAGTTAAGTTAAGAGGAGACAATATGAGTAGATCGAAAGAGGAGTGACTGTTAGGCAATCGCATAAGGGAGAAGGTGGTGAAAGAAAGAACTGTTATGGAAGATTAAAGTGTGTGGCCAGATGAGGAGTTCTATGCGGTGTTATAAGGAGGCCGAATGCAAATAGTGGGGAGTTGATAAGTGAGGTAAAGAGGAGCCAATCATGAAGCTTGGAGGCATCGATCCTTGAGGGATCTTAATCATTGTAAACTGAACCAGATCTGCTTGCATGAATAAAAGATAATGTTTTTGTTAATGCCCATTTATTTTGTTATTGTTTGCTTTTTGTTTCATTTTTGTTACAAATAGTGGCGAAGTCTCAGTTTTATAACCAAATGAATGAGAACTTCCTGTAGTTGTTTGGCATCCGAGAGATAGAGTGAGAGAGAACCACCAAATTGGTTCCAGATCGTGAGTTTGTGATTTCTCCATCATCAAGTGGTATCAGAGCGCAGAAGGTTTTGAGCGCTGAGTAGATCACCGAAGCGAGGAAACTTAGCCAGGACTGCGGGTTGAGTAGAGAAAGAAGTGTGTGTGTGCAAATTGCTAGTTGGAAAAGTATTGCAACAACGAAGAGGATGAAGATTGCTGTTAGAAGACCCATGATAATACCATCTTGGGATACATATTGGGATGACATGGAGAAGAGGAAGTTATATGTGGAATTACAAATGATTTCAAGTCAAATGGATGCATTGGAAAAGTATTATTTTCCTAACCCTGTGGTGATTGCAGGACATTTGAAGAAAGTCGAGGAAAGAGAGTCTGAAACAGAACCAAGTCATGTGGAGGACCTTGCAAACAAGGATGTTGATTATGAAGACTATGTACATTTTGTAGATGTTACGAAAGAATATTACCAAGTGACAAAAAATGACAAAAATCTGGATCATCTTGATACTTTGATGGAAGATGGTACTCAAATTGATGTAGAGCTTGATAATATTGTTCATGAAGATGACAACTGTAATCAAGATGTAGAGATATCCGTGGTTGAAAAAGAGAATATGTAGTTTAGTTCATATGGTGAAAGTGCAGATTTGATAAAGGAAATTGCAACAAAAGACAAAGTAATTGATGAAGATATGGTTCCAGTTGCGGTAGTAAAGATTCAGGAAGTATTTTTGTTTTCATTTGAGTTGATGTCAGTGGGAGACTATAAAGATGAGTTAGCTTGGTGGAGATTTGAAGTTGATAAAGAGAATTAAAGGAGAAAGTATGCACAGAGAGAAAGAAGCCGAAAAATGCAGATAATGAAACTTCAAAGGCAACGGTACAAGTATGGCAGTGTAGAATCGAGGAGGCTGGACAATTAGAAAGTGAGGAAAAAGAAGGTGGAATTGGAAGATGACATTATGGACTCCATGGGAAGGAGCACATGATTTCTTAGTCATCTGGGGAGTCTGATGCAAGAGCATCGCGCTCCATTGAATTTTAGTTGTGTTTTTTTTGTTTTAGTGTTGTGTAGTTTGGTGTTTTTGTTGTGCAGCTTCCTGTCGCAAACTCGACAGTAAACATGTTAGTTTGGGTGCTCTATAGTTTGTCTAATTATTTTGGAAGGGTTGATTTGGTTACAACAGTTATGAATGTTAGTTGAAGCACATGGCTGTATGTGGATAGGATGAGGCCGATAACATAGAAGAAGAGGCAACCATTATTTAAAGGAAACAAAGACAATAAGAGGGTGGTTAAGTTAAGAGGAGATATGATGAGTAGATTGAAAGAGGAGTGGCTGTTAAGCAGCCACATAAGGGAGAAGGTGGCGAAAGAAAGAACCGTTATGGAAGATTAAAGTGTGTGGCTAGATGAGGAGTTCTAGGCGGTGTTATAAGGAGGCCAAATGCAAATAGTGGGAAGCCAATACGTGAGGTAAAGAGGAGCCGATCATGAAGCTTGGAGGCATCAATCCTTGAGGGTTCTTAATCATTGTAAACTGAATCAGATCCGCTTGCATGAATAAAAGATAATGTTTTTGTTAATGCCCATTTATTTTGTTATTGTTTGTTTTCTGTTTTATTTTTGTTACAAGGGTCATAAATGCAAGAGGGCCAAAAATTCGATGTGAAAGTGTAAATAGATATATTTTACAACATCAAATTAAGGCAAAATTAGGTCTATTTAGCTCAAAAGGGCCCTAAATCCCATGTGAATGTGTACAATACATTACAACACTAGATTAGGTCCAGTTAATTTACAAGACCCCTAAATTTAATGTGAAGGTGTAAATAAATACACTTTACAACACTAAATTAGTTAAAAGTTACATTTATTTAGCTTTAGAAGGGCCCAAAATCTAATGTGGATGTCTAAAACACCTCACAACACTAGATTGAGGCGATATCAAGTCCAATTTATCATTAATTATTCCCAAATTAGGGGAAATTGTACCATCTCCAAGGGGGGACAATTTCTGTCATTACATCTAGCCCCCACTTTAGTGAGATGATGAACTTGCTTCAAACTCACACTAAAGTACACATTCAAGAGGGGTCCAAGTGTACCAATGCGGATGACAAAGGATGACAAAGATCAAAGGAGGTGGCCAAGCCCCCAGAATTTGAGATCCTTCATCAAACCAAGATGAGCACAAAAGGACATGCACAAGGTGTATGATTTGCAGTAAAACAAGATACACAAAAATACAATGCCAAAGAAATAAAGAATAAAGAAAAGAATAAGATGGGTGGATCCAACTTCAACAAAAATGTACTCCTTCTGGGGCCACAGAACTTTAGGTCATTCGTGGGGTGAGTATCCGAAAGGGTGAGACACATAACCAATATGTGCCCACATATGCGAGTGGCTAAGGGAAGTCATGCCTTCGTTTGAATCCCATACAACCAAACTAAAGCTATACCTCCTAATAACTTTGATACGACACGACACAATAATGATCTTCGAGCTTCACGAGACCAACAAAACTTTGTATGCTTGGAGCTCATGAACAAATAATGAGATTTGAGCTTCATGAGGCAAGCAAAACTTTGTATGCTTGGGACTCATGAACAAACAAGATGGCTCCACAGGCAAGCAAAGTGTGTTATGCAAGGTGGCCATATAACCGATGTTGTAAAATGTAAAATAGCGTAAGGTATGTTCAAAGGGATTTTGCTTAGTTCATGCAAGGTCTCTTCTTAGGGAACATTGTGCCTAATGTCTCCAAGAGATGACAAGTCAAAGAAATATCATTCTCTTGGAGGAAATCAAGCCCCATGACACCACCAAGAAAAGGGCACATTGCAAGAAGAAAGAAAATCACACAATGAAACATGAGTGTCGATATGTCCCCACTTTAAAGCGGTTGCTAACACCATTACTATAAGAAATTTCTTTAAATTAGAAGAAGACATGAGATCTCATTTGGAAAGCCCTATTCCAAGTAATATGTTTTCGAAATGAACTACATCATGAATAAGTATGTCACCCGCAAGCCAACTTAAGGCATGTTTTCCACATCCTAAGCTTGCTCTTATATGTACATGAAAGGTGGTCAACTAGCCAAAAGAGAAAAAGACAAGTGACATACGAGGACAAGGCTACCTAACCCCTTGACCCCACTTAGTGCAGGAGAAGGATGAGCCAAAATGAAAAGAGGAACTAGGTGCTACAACCCAACAAAGAGCACCACAATCATTAAGATATTGAATTTTGTTACTCAAACCCTTACATTCATTAGTAGAATGACCATGAACTCTATGATATGCGCAAAATGAACTCTTGCAGTAAAATTTCTTTCATGTTCTTGGAGGGAGAGATATCAAGCAATCTTGGAGGAGTCTCGACAAAATACTTTCTTGATTGATAGTAGAAGATGTTGCTTTATTTTGAGACAAAGATATCTCTTACTTAGTATAGGATATCATAATTACACAAGACTCTATAGATTGCGAGATTTTGTTCTCTCCTTTACAGGAGGGTGTAAATCTATAAAATTTGAATCATAAGTGTTTTGTAACCTAATCTTCAAAGGTCCTTCATGCTCCAAGACACCTAGATCTACAATCACACATGAAAAGAGGAGAAAAATTTGTTGATTGTTAGAGAATAGGGGTTTGCCTTGGTCAAACCCCTTGTAGGTAATTAAACCAAATGATGAGATAATTAAATGAAGGCATGAAACATGAAACAAAGAGCATGAATTATGGACAATGATACCTTGAATAATTCCTTGTAAATGATGTCTTGTAAATGTACAACTCAACATGAAATGGCCATGAAGGATGTAGATCTTGATCTTGACAATAGGTGTATAACAATGCTTGATCTTGGATCTTCAATGCTACATCACAACACTAGCTCAATAACATGCTTGATGCTTGATATCCTTGACATGATGATAGATCTTGAATTGTTGCAACAATTGATGAAGAAATCTGCTCTTAAATGCCTTAGAAATGATCTTGCAAACTCTCTTAACAATCTTGTGAAGTCTTGGAATGCTTAACTCTTGAATGCTTGACTTGATGACATGTAGGCCTTATGAAATAATGGTTTGAAAGCTCATTTATATAGGAAATCCATCTAAGATCCCATACTGTATTAGATCCAATTTGAACATAGAAGAAATTTGAACTCAAAACCCAATTTTCTCACTCAAAACCTTAAAAATAGGCCAAATGGGATTCATACACCCAAGGTGGCATATGGGTTCCATAAGGCCTATTTTGATTGCTAAAGTGTCGGGGAGTGTGTAAATTAAGCTTATTTGTTGATCTTGTTGGGTTTTTGATTGAAATATGCCTCAAGATGCATAATATAGGGTCTTAGGGGCATATTAATGATGATATAAAGGTCATAAATACAAGAGGGCCCAAAATTCAATGTGAAAGTGTAAATAAATATACTTTACAACATCAAATTAAGGAAAAATTAGGTCTATTTAGCTCAAAAGGGCCCTAAATTCCATGTGAATGTGTACAAAACATTACAACACTAGATTAGGTCCACTTAATTTACTAGCCCCCTAAATTTAATGTGAAGGTGTAAATAAATACACTTTACAATGCTCAATTAGGAAAAAGTTAGGTTTATTTAGCTTTAAAAGGGCCCAAAATCTAATGTGGATGTCTAAAACACCTCACAACACTAGATCAAGGCGATATCAAGTCCAATTTATCATTAATTATTCCCAATTAGGTGAAATTGTACCACCTCCAAGGGGGGACAATTTTCGTCATTACAATTCTTAATTAATAGATTTTTGTTTAATCTATAGAATGATACAAATTTATAAAATTTTGAGTCTATAATCTATTCTTGTTGGTCATAATTTACTTATTTTATTATAAAATAGATTTAAAAAAATAAGAAATAGCATAAAATTTCGAAAAAATACATTTTAATTTTTAAAGATATGATTAACTAAAATATAAAACATGTGTCTATTATTTGTGATATAATTAATAAAAATACATATATATTGTTCTCACATGTTAAAATATATATGATAAATAATAAGTAAAAAACACAAAGTTTTATGGGAGCACATACATTGATTGTAAGGGAATAATAGTTGTTGAACGTAAGTATAATTTTGTTTTATTTTCTTAAAAAAATTATTTTTTAAATTTAATTGAAATTAAAATTTATTTCTTTTTGGAAATTTTTAATACAAAAACTTTTATTAACATTTTAGATTATTTGTTAGCCAACTTTATTTTATTTTTTAAAATAATTATATTAAACAAAAATAGATAATGCAAGATGAAATATGTAGATGATGAAACTTACTAAATTGAAAACAATCGAGTAGTTCCCCTATTTTTTCAAGGTATTCAAAATGAAGAGTACCAATCACACTAATAAGATGAATTCTTGTTTACTATTTAACTAAAAAAGAATTCTTAATCATAATTAAATAGTTCTTTTTATAATTTATTATTATTATCAACTCCCTTTTTATTATATATGATTTCAATTATGCATTTAGTTTATAAGGTTATCAACAAATAAAAGAGTAACCTTGCAAGATTTACTTTGATTATATAACTTGTACATTTTATTTTTATTAAGTTCTTACATAATTATGATAGGGGATTGAATTACTTTATAAATAAATTAATGTAGAAGAGAAATGTGAAAGAAAATTTAGACTTTGATGGGGATTGTACATTTAATAAATTAATGGTATTGAACCTCTCATAACTATGTAATTCTAGGTAAAAAGTACTATTAAATAAAAAATATTTTTTAATAACAATTAGAAGGTCAATTTTATTGGTCAATTTGAATCCATTTTATTATCCAGTATCATCTCTATTAAAAATTATATTATAGGAAACGTAAGTGTGAGGCTCAATATAATTAGTTCATGTGCCTATTAGTCATTAGCACATAACTAAAACTTTATTTGTAGTCCATAATTTATTTATGATCATGGATAACAAAGCACACTACAATTTTTTTTACCATTACTATTTAAAGTTTATGTTCCCAATAAATACATATGTATTAAGAAAATGAGAGGATTGCATCAACATGTAATACTAGGATAGTGACAAGATAAATACCTTCTTGTAAGAGACATGGTCTTAGGCTTTGTAAATGACACAAACACCCTTCTTGAGAAAGAAGCAAGCTTGACATGGACAAGAGGAGCCACTTCCTACCTAGTACATTCTACTTAGAGCAATAATCTTAATGGTCAAAGTGCACATCTACTTCTTTTTTATTATATTCTAATTGGAACAATAAATTATAACTAAATAAAGCACACATATTACATCTAAACATCCACTCATCATTTCATAAAAGGAACCTTTATGCATATATAATATACAAAGCATTCATTCATCATTTCATTGAAAAAGCACATGTGTTTATATAACCTGAGCATCAAATTATTTTCTCTAAGAACTTGTAGACAAGATTTTTCTTTTATGGTATTAGTTTATAACTTTTCAAAGGGATTTTGGTCTTGTTGCTATGGGTCAAAACATGTTGGTATAATAGGAGTGAAGCTCTTTGTTTTTATATGTCCCCAGTGACAGTGAATTTTCTACCATAATAAATTATTTTCACATAACCCTACAAGAGAAAAATATGTAAACAAGTATTTAAAATCCATAATGAAAAAAAGAAAAACATACTATCAAGATGGTCACACAAAATGTATTTTGAAAAAACCCTCATGAGAGAAAAACCCAACCTCCAAAACTACTCATACTTAATGTATTATCTCATGAACATAGATTATAAAATACACTTGTAGAGTCTCCACGCAAGGCTTTTGAATCATCAATCTCCCAACTTGCACACAATGAGAAAAAGAATATGAAAATGATGTAAGCATACATCCCATTCTATGCTTCCTCTCCTCACATATGAAACCTACAAGAGATGCTCAATCAATCTTAGCCTACAAACGAAGGCTATGATATCCAACTAGCTAACTTCAACAACTACTCATGTTCATGCTTTTATAGAAATAAGATTGCACAAAACCACCAAGTCATATTACATAAACCATGTGTATAACACCTTGAGCTTACAAAACCATGTATCGAACTTATTTTTTGGTACTAAGGTTTTCCAATATTAAATAACTTCTTAATGTGTAACCCACATTAAATATTTATCCCAATGTTATACATAAAACATTATTAACTATCTACGTGGCACTCATCCTCCAAATTGGAATGTGGAACAACTTATTAAAGATACTATAATCATGCTATGATCTCGTGAAGAGATTCGTGTCTCTCACGTTTACCGAGAAGGAAACTCATTGGCAAATTTATTTGCCAACAAGCTGTCAGTTTAAATGAGTTTCGTGCATGGGAGGAGGGCTTGATTCTTCCTGAGAAAACTAGTAGCTTATTGAGAAATGATGGCATGAGTTGAGATGATGGAACATTTAATTTCTAGTACCTTCTTCCTTCTCGCATGCTTTGTGGGTTTCCTTTCATTCTCTGCCATTTAGTTGAGAAATATTTGTAAGGGATTTCTTCTTCTGGTGCTGGATGAAATGGGTGGTGATAGAAGCAGAATCGAGCCGCATTCTTCCGTGGGCCTCAGGAAGAAAATAAGCTATGGAATATACTGCGTCATGGTAATTTCACTCCTTTTTTAGAAATGATGCATTGGCATGACCCTAATGCCTTGGCATAGTTTGTGTCATGCTGGCATAATGGCAAGCTCAAGATAAAAGGACTAGAAGTGGAGGTGAATGAGGACCTGGTTGCTATAGTTACTGGGATGCTGACGGTTGGCTGCAAGTTTTACAAGGACAAGAAGAGTAATGAGGAAGTGATGGTCCAATTCTCCAAAGATGATGAGTGGAAGAAATTGATCAAAATGGAAAGTTGGGGTTATGAGCACTGCTATTCTCGATCACCACTTCACGCTTCTAAACCATTTCAGGCATGGTTTGTTTATTTCTTTTATGTTTATTTCTGTTATTGTCCATGGAGGTTTCTGTTTACGCTCATTTAAAGAATAGGAGGACTCCCGTCCTCCATGAAGGTCTCATTCTCTTAATTATGGAGCATGTTAAAACTCTTCTTCCTGCCCCTGCCATTAAGGGTAAGGAGAAGACTTTGAGTGATGTTTCTGGTTCGTTGGGATCAAATTCTAGTATGGCAGATGAAGAGGAATGGAACGAAGAGGAAGAGGATGTGTCCCTGGCCCCTGCGACTACTTCGAAGAAGAGGAAGTTGGGAAGTTCTAAAAGCAATAGGGCAACCAAACGCCTTGTTCTTTTTGACAACAAGGACACAGAGGTGGGCTCAGATGGTTCCCCTCCCAGGAACGAGGAGTTGGCTGTTGGCCAGGGTGAAACTGTAGGTGGCGGTATTGAGGTGGGGTTATATGATAATGTTCTGGGTATGGAGGACAAGGACAAGCCAAGGAGGTCATCTAAGCATATTGCCAACTTGAAGAAAAAAGCCTCGAAAGTGTCAGCAAAGGACCCCAAAGTGTCTTGTGAGGGAAAATATTCTGGTGAAATGGCGGTGGCTATTTAGGACTCGCCTAATGTGGAGCTCCATGAGGAGAATAAGGGTTAAAATGAGGAGGATTTTGAGAAGAAGAGAGCTAAACCGAAGCCTTTGAAGGTAAATCCCCTCTTCGAGGAATTTTCTTACCTCGATGATGATTCTACCTCTATGTTTGAATTGTTGGATATGGCTAGGGCTGGGGCCACTGGTACTTTTAAGTTAGCTAAATGGACTCTTAAGGAGTTCAATAAGATTAACATTAAAATTAGAGGTTTGAAGGAGAATCTGAAGAATGTTCCGAAAGGTTCAGTGTCAAACATTCTGATTGACAAAATAGTGGACCTTGAGGGTTCTTTCCTTGACTTCAAATCTCTGTGTGAAGATCTATTGGTTGGTTTAGAAGCCAAGGTTTTGGGAACAAATGTGGATATAAAGAAGATTCTTTAGGTGTGTCACATACATGATGAATAGTGTGAACTCATTGGAAGTCCTTTTCAAAAAGATAAGTGAGCTCAGGGAGGACCAAGTTTATTTTTCTAAGTTAATGGAGAAAGAGCACTCGGTTAAAGGAAAAGGAAAAAAGGTGCAACATATGATGACAAGGGCCCTGCTATTAGAGGGTCGATTGAATGGAAAAAATACCTTTGATGCTGAGGAGTTGTTGGACATGATCGAAAAGCACAGAAGCAAGGAGCTTGACGTGGCCAACACCTTGAGTAGTTTGAATTAGTGTTTGGATTCCTTCTTAGTTATTGTCTGTTTCTTGCTCGGTCTCAGTTTATTTCTTGTTGCTTTGTTGTTTTGATGCTGTTGGTTGTTGTTGTTAGCTTACTATTTTATCTATCATTCAACACCCTTTTTGTCTTGTTTTTTGGCTGTTGGTATGCTGCTGGTTTTTCTTTGAAGTAGTTTTTTAGCAGCATTTTGTATCTTTTGTTGTAAAGTGTTTTGAGTCCCTTCAAAACCTATTTTTCCCATATAATCAAAACATATAAAGTGACCCCAAAAATGTCTAACGCATGTGATGCATGCATTCCAAGATGCCTTAAGTACAATATAAATAATATTAATTATACATTTTAAACATTATACAAGATGAATAATACACCTTTTCCCAACACCCATAGAAACACAAATACACTTGGCACAATATGTACCACAAGATCTTAAATGATAAACATTAAATGAAGATTCTTTATTTCTTTCTATAGAGGAATCCTTGTAGTTTAGATACACATCCAAAAACAACCATTAATCTATGTAATCACCCATAAAGGATAACTCCAAATCCATTAAGAAATGACCAAATTTCAATATGTGATGGTACATAGTTGGTTCATTTTTTTCTTGTTATATATTAAGGTTTTAGAAGCAAATGTCTATTTGATTGTCTATTCAAGGGAACATAACACTAATGTGGATAATCCTATGGTGTACCTTTAAATTTGTAGTTTAAGCACGATCTACATACCTTTATAGTGCATATATTTAAGTGGATCAAATACTAATTACAAACACATAAAGGATAACTATTACTATCAACAAACAATACAAAGTCCTAGGAAGAGAAATGTATTGATGTGAAAAGAAAACATAAATAATGTCAATTATTTCTTAGGCTACCAAATTAGATCCCACATAAAGTACCACCACCTTGTGTTTGTCTACTCCATTGTGTCCTTAAAATTCATGCCGAGAGTGATTAATTGTATCTTGCCACAACCATAGTATCCATTCTAAATCATAAAAGTTAATTTATTTTAATTCAACCTAAATAAGATAATTATAATTTTTATTTAATTGATGTCATTGTTGTATGAGATGTGAAGTTCACCGCTAGATTGAAAGAGACATAAAATCAAAGAATGTTTAGAAAAATAGTTTGAGACTTATATTTAGTTATCGACTATTTTTCATTCATAGATGGAATTTGCAAAATAAATATTTTATCTTCAAAACATTACTTATTTTTGAAAAACATTAATTATAGTTTGATTTTAGCAAAGCAAGTTAAATTTTCTAAAATAAGAATTACAATAAGGGCTCATCATCGAGGTAAGAAAAGTCCTGTGAGAGGGGATTTAGCTTCAAAGGCTCCAGTTTAGCTTTCTTCTTCTTAGAGTCCTCCTCATCTTAACCCTTATTCTCCCATGGCGCTACACATTGGGCGAGTCCTGATTCAGGGAATCCTCAATAGCCACCGCCATTTCACCAGAATCCTTGCCCTCACAAGGCACTTTGGGGTCCTTTGTTGACACTTTCGAGGCCTTGTTCTTCAGGTTGGAAATACGCTTAGATGACCTCCTTGGCTTGTCCTTGTCCTCCATACCCAAAACATTATCCTGTAACCCCACCTCAATACCACCACCTATGGTTTCACCCTGGCCAACAACCAACTGCTCGTTCTTGGGAGGGAACCATCTGATCCCACCTTCGTGTCCTCGCTGTTAGAAAGAACAAGGTATTTGGCTGCCCTGTTGCTCTTAGAACTACCCAACTTCCTCTTCTTCAAAGAAGTAGTCGCAGGGGCCATGGACACATCCTCTTCCTCTTCATCTGCCATACTAGAATCTGACCCCAACGAACCAGAAACATCACTCAAAGTCTTCTCCTTACCCTTAATGGTAGGGGCGAGAAGAAGAGTCTTAACATGCTCCATGATTAAGAGAATGAGACCTTCATGGAGGATGGGAGTCCTATTCTTTAAATGAGCGTAAACAAAAACCTCCATGGACAATAAAAAAAAAAAACATAAAAGAAATAAATAAACCATGCTTGAAATGGTTTAGAAGTGTGAAGTGGTGACCGAGAATAGCAGTAAACCTTCTCTCTAGAGTCAGATAGTGCATAAGCACCTCAACAACATTCGTCCAAATCAAACTATAATTAATCAATATCTCCAGTTCAATTCCTTCAAGTAATGTTTTTTTTTTTTTTTTTTAAATTTACTTTTTTGTTAACAAATATGTAGCTAATTGTGTTCTACACATCTCATTTATGGACTACAAGACTACCAAAAACACTAGAAATATTTTTTCTCATTTATCATAGAAAATTAATATAAAAATAAATTAATCATTAATAATCTTTTGTTAGAAAAAGATTATAATAGTAAATTACACTTTGTAAACGATTTTTTCTAAGGTGAATAATGGCAAATAATTATCCTCAACAATAATAATTGATATATACATAGGAAGATTATTATCCAAACAAGTAACAACTAGTTTTCCTTGATACATGACATTTATTAAATAAATATAATATTATAATGTTTGACAAGTGATATTACCCTAAATAATAACAATTAATATATTAATGAGAGGATTATTATCCACACAAGTAACCAATTACATTTTCTTGATACATGACATTTATAAAATAAATATTATATTTTAAAAAATTGGGAGACAAAAGGAACTAATTTTTTTTGGTTACCAAGAAAATGTAGTATATAATTCTTATATATCAAATTAGATAAATTAACAATTGAGAGTTCATGTGAATTAGCTTTATATTTATGAATAATATTTAGTATACTCCCTCATAATTAACCTCTAAAACTTCAACATTTTATTCTAATAGATCTCCACCAATATATTTAGAATAAAAAAGTTTGGGAGAGGATAATATATTTTTAAACAGATCCAAGTGTGGGATTTACTTTTGGAGTGATTTTCCTTTGGAGGATGGAGTAAGCTATAACATTTTAGTGGAGCAATGAAAAATAAATCAATTACTGCCAACTATAAATGAGGAGTTTGACATTTTATGTAAGAAAAATGGGTCATTAATCTTTTTTGTATGTATATAAAAAAGGTATTGAGTGAAACGTGGGAAATAACAAAAAAAATTATTCAAATGTAATTATTTATACTCATTTCATGATAATGATTCATTAGGATTGAAACTTGAGAAGAAGGTTGTGTTAGGGGATTGATTGTGTGGGAAAAGCATCTTATATTATTCTCCAAAGCCATGGGAGATAAAAACATTCATGTCTATTATAGCGAGTATAATTACTTATCATAATACTAGAACTCAATGCATGCATCCAATGAGATACCATTGGTCACAATAAACTTAGGTATCAAGAATACATTAAAACATCCTAGCATGTGATAGAAAAATGAAAGTGCTATAATAGTATCCAATGTATGCGCAAACCCAAAAGTTGTCATTGGACCAATGTCTAACCTATTTCACATAAAATATTTTTTAAGCTGATAAATATCATTACACAAATACAAGATGAAGGTATGCAAAATAAGATTCATTAGGATACAAATTTGTTTGGCTTGCTATAAATGCTTTATTGAATGAATCATTAAACCATGAGGTGCATACAAACTAATAACTTACTCCTAAACTAATAATTGCATCCAAATTATAGAAATCCATATGGAATAAAGAAGAGACCGTTATAAAGATTATAATGACTTGAAATGTTACGACTGTTAGAAAAATGGTGTCTCAACCTTGCAATTACAAGAGGTTATTATCTATAATAAGTTTACATTTGAGCATGAATTGATGTAGAATTTTCCCAAAAGCTTCAAATTGCCTAAATAAGTGCACTCATTAAGTTTCATCACAAGATCATGCTTGGATTTGAAGATATTAAAGTTTCTATTTTTTAAAGTTTGAAAGTCCAGTTTGAAGGCCTTAGAGGTGTTTTTGGGCCTAAAAGTGGTCATAGTCGATGGAATGGGTTATATCTTGATAGATCACTTGATAAAATTTTTGGAGGCTCAAATAGTTCGTTAATTGGACACCCAGAGCAAAAGTTATGGCCTTTGAAAGTTGGGTCTCCTGAAATGGGAGATGTAAAAATGTGTTGGACACATAAATGAGCTACAAAGGGGGAGTTACATGTGGTGGTATGTGTTTTGACATATTATAGGCATTTGTTATTAGAGATAAGGATGAGTGCCAGTTTTTATGTGGTTTTAACTCATGGTTTTGTAATACTATTTAACAATTTCATGTATTATATCTCTTATATATTAGGTGTATGAGATGGAGGTTATGTGTAAGAGTCTTATAGTTGTTGAGTTGCCTCCAGATCTTTGGTTGGTGACAATCTTGTGAGAAAACTTGCTCTATAAGTATATTGCAATATATATATATATATATATATATATATATATATATATATATATATATATATATATATATATATATTGAATAATATATTGGGTGGCTTTTAGAGTGTGGAGTTTTTCTCCTAAAAGTGTTTTCCCCTCGTAAATCACTATATTGTGGTATGAATGCTATTTGTTTTTATTTCTATTTAATTTATATATCTGTTATAAAGATCTGAAAAAGTTTTTACATTACCCTCATCTAAAGATTAGTGTAGTAAGTTCTACCACCTTAGCTTCCTTACAACAGCATATATCAAATCCTTATTATAATCATGCCAACAAATGTGGCAAGAGGAACCCCTAAGCTAATTTTTTTTCACAATCTTTCTCATAGAAGTTACATTGAAGATCTATATATGGCCATGAATAGATTTGATTATAAACTTTAGTTACATATTTATGACCTTATGATTACAAAATATGTTGCTCTCTAGTTGACTAGACTTATAATAGTTGAAACAGTAGACAATCTTCAATATACAGTTACATGAGAAGCAAAAATGATTGATTATTTATTTAGACAACATATTTGTATGTAGAGCATTTTTCTTGATCACTTAGTTGTTGACAAAAAATTGATGGAGGATCAAAGATCATAAATATATGTGGAAGACAAGTACTATCCTACAAATCTATGATATCAATGATTTGTGATAGGCATGAGGACCATAAGGAGTTGGAACTCAACCATCACATTTGAATGGTGAATTGGAACTCAACCACCACATTCATGGTGAATTAGATTTCTTCATTATTCATTGATGAAATTGCATGTAGATTTGTGTGGGCTCTTGATGAACAATAGTTTTTAAGTGAAAGAAACCTAGCTAGACCATTCTAGGGGTCAAAATAGGTCATTAATGGTGTATTGGGATTTTTTGGCAAGTAATAAAGGTAATTTATAAAAAAAAACAAAAAAATGATGCAAGACAAGAGGTTAGGATGATAGATGCGAGTTTCATGTCTAGACATGACATTACAATGAAAGTTCAAAAGTCCAATAAAACTCCATAAATAGATGAAAAATGAGCGAAGGAAGAAATATGGAGAAATACAAGGTCTTGTTGTGGAATTGGAGGCTAGGATAGGACATTGGAATGAAAGTTTGGAAGTCCACTTAAACTTTATAGAAAAATATAAAAGGAATTATGGGAGGCATAGGGTTTCATTGTGAGAAAGAAGATGAGAATTGGACATGGGGATGAAAGTTTGGAAGTCTATTAAAAATCTACAAATGGATGAAAATAAGTGATTTGAGGATGTGAGAAAACAAGTAGGGAAAGGATGAAGAAATTGAGGTAGGAACATCCCAAAGTCCAAAGGAACTCCACATGACAAGTGGAAAGAAACAAAAAGTCCATTAGATAACTTTGTAGGAATATGATCTAGAATTTGTGGTCCAAAGTGGTGGTAGAATTGGATGAAGTCCAAGTAATTGAAAGCACAACAAAAAATTATAAGAAAGGAGAAATAGAGGTTAAGGGATGAAAAGGAAGAGAATTTTGAATGAACTCTAAGAGTTTGGAAAAGGGAAAATGGAAAGGAGTGAGAGAACAAGAAAATGTGGGGATGTGAAAGAGAATGACATGACAAGGTGTTTTAGGTGTTCATTGAAAACTCACAAATGAAGAAATAAAGGAAAATAAAGGGAAGAAGGGATTCAATAGACTTAGTAGAACTTCTATATAGGACCCGATGGTTAGGAAAAGATGTTGGACGATTGAAAGAAGTCCAAAAGTTAAAAAAAATACAACTCCACAAAACCACACAAAATGACTAAAAGTGCCATCTAGTTAAGAAATTTTCAAACTATTTATAACTTTTAATTTCTTCTAGGAATATGGGGTATGATAAAAAATAATATTTAAACAATTTGAAAAAAATAAAACTTAGTTGAAATTTTTAAGATCAATTATATATAATGAACACAATAATATCTAATACACAAGAGAATTGAAACTCATACATTTTTTACATTATTAAATTAAATCATAACACTAGCTACTAATCTTATAATCGTTCGATTATATACTTCATTATTCACTTATTTCCACCCATAATTGAATAACTATTAATTTCATTCTCAATTACATCATCTAATGAATATTTTGAATCCAATAAAAATATATTTTTTACATTATTAAAGTGCCATATTTTGCACCTACTAGTTGTTGATGGTATAATTATTATGAGTACAACTCCCAAAATTATCGATAAGTTTGTCTTGCATTGCCAAAATTATATTGAGCCCAATAAATTTGGAACTTGAATTGGTGACTTCTAAAATGTTCGATGACAATGATGAGGTTGATGATGATGATGATAGTGAAGATTATTTTTAAAATGTAATTTTTTTTTATTAAGATAAGTAGGGATTTTGAAAGGACCCAAACCTTTGTACAAAAAGAAAGATAAGCATTAAGCATAACAAGACACCAAAGGAAAACTTAGAGGGGCAACCAAAACACTAAGAACCTCATGAAATACCAACCCAAAGTCAAAGTGGTTTGAAAAAAATTTCCTATGATTTTTTCTTAACCATAGTACAAGGATCTTTCTCCCCTAAACTTCTTTTCTTGGAAATCAAAAGACCATAGATAGATCCTTCATGGACAACCTCAAAGCTTTAAAAGAGATATCCATCATCATATAGTATACAAGAGATTTTCCCCTATTATCTTCCTTCTATGCCTCCTCTATGATTGTAATGGACTCCTCAATAGTAGGCATTTGTTCCTTTTTCCTCCAAATAAAATGGTTCCTGTTGCTCAAGAAATTAGCAATATCATGGCTCACTTTACCACAAGAAAGGAATATAATTGGAGAGCCTTCAAAATAAATCTATTTCACCCACTCGCCATATTTGGAAGCATAAGATAGAAAATTGTCATCGCTAGGGTTTAGGACCTAGTCCAGAACAAACTTCTATACTCCATGTATTCAAGGAAACCCTATAGATCTCAATCCAAGGATGAAAGGGGAAAGAGATCTTGAAATAGGGTTGTCCTAGGATCTGAATATAATCTAAAGAGGGTTCACCACCAAGCTAGGGCTTGGAAAGAGAAATGAAATGCAAGATCTAATGTTTAAACCTAGCGATACATGAAACTTGAATGAATAACCTATAAATGCATATAAATTAGAACAAAAGGTTGTAAAATCAAAAGTATGCAACTAGAAACTTGAAGAGGCTTGAATGAGGAATGGAAATGCTAAAAACACTAATTTTGATGCTGATTGGGACTCATACACCATTCTGGGTGTATCAGTCCTAGACTAGGGTTTCTGGGCCAAAACAAGAATCTGGCAATGTCTGATCTGAAGCCACTGAAATTTGAAAAATCATTGTAATGAGACTCATATGCCACAAGTGGCATATCAGTCCCACTAGGCCTTTTTGAATGGTTAAGATATGAATCAGGTCTTTGATCTCTTCTCTTTTTGCCACACCTTGTTTCCGAATTTGAAACTTTGATTTCGGGCCTGTAGAAGGCTTTTCATGAAGATGACAACCTTATGACAACTTGATGGCTTTCTTCAACCGCAACCTAATATTCAAAGGATCTTCAAGCTCCAAGACACCTAGATCTACAATCACACATGTAAAGAGGAGAAAAACTTGTTGACTGTTAGTGAATAGGGGTTTTCCTTGGTCAAACCCCTTTGAGGTAATTAAACCAAATGATGAGATAATGAAATAAGGACATGGAACATGAAACATGAACAATGATACCTTGAATGGTGTCTTGTAAATCTGAAACTCAACATGAAATGGCCATGAAGGATGTAGATCTAGATCTTGAAATAAGTGTAGAACAATACTTAATCTTGGATCTTGAATGCAACATCACAACACTAGCTCAACAACATGCTTGATGCTTGATAACCTTGACATGATGATGGATCTTGGATTGTTGCAATAATTGATGAAGAAATCTACCCTTGAATGCCGTAGAAATGTTCTTGTAAACTCTCTTGATGCTCTTGTGAAGTCTTGTAATGCTTAACTCTTGAGTGCTTGACTTGATATCATGAAGGCTTAATGAAATAATGATTTGAGACCTTATTTATATAGACAATCCATCCAAGTTACTGTCTATTAGATCCTAGAGGCCGACATTCATAAAAATTGAATTTAAGACCCTGATTTCCTACTAAAAACTCAAAAAAGGAGCCAAATGGGACTCATACGCCATCTGTGGCGTATGGGTCCCACAGGGCCTTTTTGGAGAGAGAGTGTCGGGGAGTGAAGAAATTAAGTTTATTTGAGGTCTATGTCAGAATTCAATTAAAATATTCCTTGGGATGCATAATATAGGGTCTTAGGGGCCTATTAATGATGATATAAAGGTCATAAATGCAAGAGGGTCCAAAATTCAATGTAAAAGTGTAAATAAATATACTTTACAACATTAAATTAAGGAAATATGAGGTCTATTTAGCTTGAAAGGGCCCTAAATCCAATGTGAATGTGTACAACACATTACAACACTAGATTAAGTCCACTTAGTTTACAAGCCTCCTAGATTCAATGTGAAGGTGTGAATAAATTCACTTTACAACACAAAATTAAGGAAAAGTTACGCTTATTTAGCTTAAAAGGGCCCAAGACCTAATGTGAATGTGTAAAACCCATTACAACACTAGATCAAGGCAACATTAAGTCTAATTTATCATTAATTATTCCCAAATCAAGGAAGGAAAAGGAGTACTTTTTTCGTTGTTACATTTAGCGCCCGCTTTAGTGAAAGGATGAACTTGCTTCAAATTCACACTAAAGTAGACATTCAAGAAGGGTCCAAGCATACCAATGCAGATTATAGAGGATGACAAAGATCAAAGGAGGTGGCCAAGCCCCTAGGATCCAAGATCCTACGTCAAACCAACATAAGGACGAAAGGAAACACACAAGGTATATGATATGCAACAAAACAAGATACACAAACATACAATGCCAAATATATGAGGATGAAAGGAAAATAAAGAAAAGGTGGATCAAGCTTTGAGTGTTTTTCCAACACGATGTGGATCAAATGTAGGTTGTTTGTCCAAAAATGCGTGCTCACTTTGAGGCAATGAAACTTCAGGCTATCTGCTAGGTGAGTATCTGAAAGGGTGAGACAAATGACTGATATGTGCTCACAAACATGAGTGGCTAAGGGAAGTCATGCCTAAATTCAGCTCCTGTACAACCAGACCAAAGCTATACCTCTTGATAACTTTGATAAGGTGCCACACAATAATGATCTTTGAGCTTCATGAGACAAGTAGAACTTCGTATGCTTGGAGCTCATGAACAAACAGTGAACTTCAAGCTTCATGAGGCAAGCAAAGCTTTGTATGCTTGGAACTCATGAACAAACAAGATGGCTCCACAGGCATGCAAAGTGTGTTATGCAAGGTGGCCATATAACAAATAGTGTAAGGTCCGTTCAAAGGGATTTTTCTTAGTTCATGCAATGTCTCTTCTTAGGGAACATCATGCCTAATGTCTCTAAGAGAGGACAAGTCAAAGAAATATCACACTCTCAGAGGAAATAAAACCCAATGACACCACCAAGAAAAGGAAACATCGTAGGAAGAAAGAAAATCGTGCAGTGAAACATGAGTGTCGACATATGCCCGCACTTTAAAGCGGTTGCTAAAACCATTACTGTGAGCAATTGCTTTAAAGTAGAAGAAGACATGAGAGCTTATTTAGAAAGCCCTGTGCCAAGTCATGTTCTCGAATGAGACTATATTATGGATAAGTATGTCACATGCAAGACAACTTAAGACATGTCGTCCACATCCCAAGCTTGCTCTTATATGTATATGAAAGGCAGTCAACTAGACAAAAGAGACAACGACAAGTGACATATGAGGAGAAGGCTACCTAACCCCCTTGCCCCCACTTAGTGCAGGACAAGGATGATCCAAGAATCATGCTAGAGTGAGAATCAATATCAATTAGAGGAATTAGGCACTCCCTCATAAGGAAGAGCACCACACTCCTTAAGATGTTGAATTTTATCACTTAAAGCCTTACATTCATTAGTAGCATGACCATGAATTCTATAATATGCGCAAAATGAACTCTTGTAGTAAAATTTATTTCGTGTTCTTGGAGGGAGAGATATCAAATGATCTTAGAAGAGTCTCGACAAGATAACCTCTTGATCAGTAGACGATGTTTCATTATTTTGCGACAAAGTTATCTATTGCTCAGTACAAGGTGTCATACCTACACAAGACTCTTTATACAGTGAGATTTTGTTCTCTCCTTTATAGGAGGGTGTAAAATCTAGCGAATTCAAATCATTAGTGTTTTGCATGATGACATTGGCATTAAGCGAAGATTTCTTTATTTGTTTAGGTTCTTTCAAAGGATAACAATCAAGACCACTAGTGTCTATCAATTCAGGATGCACTATTGTTAAAGTTGGCTTAGAGGAATATTTTGTGATAGTGTTGATATTAAGTGAAGGCTTGTTTTTTTCTTTCGAGGGGCAATAACCAAGACCACTAGTCTTTTCTTGCATGTAAGGCTCTATAGGGATACATATACCTTGTTCCCTAGCACCACATCCTTTTCCACTATATATGAGTTGTTTCATAAGTTCATAACCTTTTCCATAAAGCTTTTTCATTTCTTTTGGATTTGATGGTTGTTGATATCATTGTGGGACCTTATTCAAACAAGATAATTTATTGATCACAGTATGCAATGATTTGAAAATGAAATGTTGTAAATGCAAATTTGGAATTAAGTAATGCATGAAATGAACCACTTTAAGCTAGATTTAGTGAAATGTATATAACAAAAACTCAACCAACTGAAACAGATAACCAATGGCAGCAAGCAAAAGTGCAGAAACAAGGTTTTAAATGTTGTAAAAGGAAATTTTAGATGTACACTAGGACTAAATCGCCCAGAGGGGCATATGAGTCTTAGTGAGGGTTTCTAGCACAATTTTAAAAAAAAATTAAGTGATTTTTATGTTTTTTGGTTTGAGTGATGTCTAAGTTAAGTGCAAATGCAGATTTCAGCTAAAATTTAGTGATGCAAGATGCAAAATGCAATCTATATGCACTTTCACTAATGCGAGATCTAGAAACTCTAGAATGCCAATTAACTAATGCAAACCCTAATGCAATGTTAATGTAAACAAGATCTAGGATGATGATGCACTCGAAATCAGAAAATGAAATGTTCTAAATGCAGGTTCACCAAAATGTAAGATAGAAAATTATCATCACTAGGGTTTATGACCTAGGAAAACAAACTTCTATACTCCACATTCAAGGAAACCCTAGAGATCTTAATCCAAGGTTGAGGGTAAATGCAAGAAGATGAGTCCACGAAACATGGAAGTTTTTGCCTTGGGCAAAAAAAAAAAATTGGCTTGCAAAAACTGGGATCTCACTTTTTAATAAACGAGATCCCGTTTAGCTTCGGGATCCTGAGCCTAAATTCTAAACGAGATCCCATTTTGAAAAATTTCCATTTTGGAAAATTTTTCAAAACAATCTAGATTTTGATTTTCCAAAAAACAAAATTTTCCAAAAATGGCAAGTTTTCAAAATAGGGTCTCGTTTTGAAAAAGTTCTATGTTTGGAAACTTTCAATTTTTGAAAAATTTCCATTTTCAAAAAGTTTTCAAAACGAGATCCTGTTATGAAAACTTTCCATTTTTGGAAACTTTATGTTTTTGGCAATTTTCAAAACAGGATCTTGTTTTGTAAAACCATAAAAATGTTTTTTTATGAATTGGGATCCCGTTTTTAAAAATATGAATTTTTGGTTGGGTTTTTGGCTTGTTTTTCAGTTCGGGAAATGGCTTGGGGACCCCAACCTAAGCTTTGGACTTGGTTTGACCTAGAACTTGAATGTCATGTTAATGTCACAGGAAAATAATGAATTTGGACATATGTCTGAAGACTTATTTTGAAGAATTTTTTTATGAAATTAAAACCCATTATAGATAAGACAATGTAGATTCCAAATATGTATTTTTTTTTACAATTTGATTATTTTTTCTATTTTTCAATTAATTTCTAATGAAATTGGTCCATAAACTTGAATTATTAGGGATTTTTAGTATTTTAATTTAACTTTTTATTAAAATATATTTTTGTAAAACGAATTGTACCAAAATGTACTTTAGACAATTCTTTTCAATTAAAAAAAAAAATTAAAAAATGGTAAGTTTAGGTCATGTCTTATGCATGATGTACACGATGATTTTTCAAAAAAACAAATATGGCCAATAAAAATTTAACAAAAAAAATTCAATACAAAATTACAAAAAATTATCAAAATGTGCTCCAGTGAGTTATGAATCTTTTCCCAAAAGGATTTAGAAAAATATGATTGTTTAGGTCAAAATATGGATGACATACACGTGCATGGTATGGTAAAAAAAAAGTGACTTTTAAACAGTGGTTTTTAGAAACGCCTATTGAAAATAATTTTTTATCATATGGGTATTGAAATAAATTACATATTTGGAAACTAGACTCTAAGTACTACATTTTATGATTAGTGACTTTTTCCAAGATTCCATCTCTAAGTGCTTCAAATTTTAAGGTCAAATGTGACAAATTTGGAAAATCAGGGAAATCACTTCCACTTTTTGGCCAAAAAGTGGACTTAACTTCTTGCACACACCCTTGAAAGGGGAAATAGATCTTGCAATAGGGCTGTCCTAGGGTTTGAATATAATCTAAAGAGGGGTTCACCACCAAGCTAGGGCTTGGAAAGACTAATGAAATGCAAGATTTAATGTTTAAACCTAGTAATGCATGAAACTTGAATGAATGACCTAGAAATGCATATAAATTAGAACAAAAAGCTGTAAAATTAGAAGTATGCACTTGGAAGCTTGAAGAGGCTTGAATGAGGACTAGAAATGATGAAAAAACTTATTTTGATGTTAACTAGGACTCATAGGCCAGTTTGGGCGTATCAGTCCCAGACTAGGGTTTCTGGGCCAAAACAAGAATCTGGTAATGTCTGATCTGAAGCCACTAAAATCTAAAAAATCACTGTAATGGGACTCATACACCACAAGTGGCGTATCAGTCCCACTAGGCCTTTTTGAAGGGTTAAGATCTTAATCAAATCTCCAATATTTTCTCTTTTTGCCACACCTTGTTTTCAGATCTAAAACTTTGATTTCAAGCATGTAGAAGGCTTTTCGTGAAGATGAAAACCTTGTGACAACTTGATGGCTTTCTTCAACATTGCAACCTAATATTCAAAGGATCTTCAAGCTCCAAGACATCTAGATTTGCAATCAAACATGTAAAGAGGAGAAAAACTTTTTGATTGTTCATGAATAGGGTTTTTCCTTGGTCAAACCCCTTCGAGGTAATTATACCAAATGATGAGATAATGAAATAAGGATATGAAACATGAAACATGAACAATGATACCTTGAATGATGTCTTGTAAATCTGCTACTCCACATGAAATGGCCATGAAGGATGTAGATCTAGATCTTGAAATAAGTGTAGAACAATACTTAATCTTGGATCTTGAATGTAACATCACAACACTAGATCAACAACATGCTTGATTCTTGATAACCTTGACATGATGATGGATCTTGGATTGCTACATAGTTGATGAAGAAATCTACTATTAAATGCCTTAGAAATGCTCTTGTAAACTCTCTTGATGCTCTTGTGAAGTCTTGAAATGCTTAACTCTTGAGTGCTTGACTTGATATCATGAAGGCTTAAATATGGAATAATGATTTGATACCTTTTTTATATAGGAAATCCATCCAAGTTACCGTTTATTAGATCCCAGAGGCTGACATTCAAAAAATTTGATTTAAAACCCTAATTTCTCGCTCAAAACTCAAAACAGGAGCCAAATGCAACTCATACACCATATGTGGCTTATGGGTCCCACCTAGGTGGGACTCATACACCCTAGGTGGCGTATGGGTCCCATAGGGCCTTTTTTGAGAGATAAAGTATCAAGGAGTGAAGAAATTATGTTTATTTGAGGTCTATGTCGGGATTTCAATTAAAATATGCCTCAGGATGCATAATATAGGGTCTTAGGGGCATATTAATGATGATATAAAGGTCATAAATGGAAGAGGGCCCAAAATTCAATGTGAAAGTGTAAATAAATATACTTTAATTACAAGATTAAATTAAGGCAAGATGAGGTCTATTTAGCTTGAAAGGGCCCTAAATCCAACATGAATGTGTACAACACATTACAACACTAGATTAGGCCCACTTAGTTTACAAGCCCCCTAGATTCAATGTGAAGGTGTGAATAAATGCAATTTACAACACTAAATTAAGGAAAAGTTAGGTTTATTTAGCTTTAAAAGGCCCTAAGACCTAATGTGAATGTGTAAAACACATTACAACACTAGATCAAGGCGACATTATGTCCAATTTATCATAATTATTCCAAAATCAAGCAAGGAAAAGGCGTACTTTATCTATTGTTACATGAAGATAAGGTAATTAGAGTAGGGAGTACCTTGCTTTTCTCCAAACACACAAAATGTAGTGAACATCAAATGCTTCTTAAATTCAATGATTGAATTGATAGCACAATATTGACCAAAATAATTGGTAATAAGAATAAAAATGAACTTTCATCCCAATACTCCCACGACAACCTTGACAATCTAAGCCAAATAGGAAACTTGAAGATGATATCATTTGTTGAGAATGTTGTAAATGTCAAACATATATTTCTTCTATTTTTTTGGCATAGGTTTGTATTATACTTTATAGTCATGCAATTTCCTTTGTCTACTTTTGTCTTTTAACTTTTTGGCATGCATGTACTTGATTAGAAGGTAAGATACATTTACAATTAAAAATATGGTGAGTGGATTTGATTGTTTTATTATGTATTTTATTGAACAATTTCTCAACTTTAACTAAATATCATCACTATCTGAATTCTTTTAAGTGTAGTTTTCAATTTCTTTTTGATGAAATAGCTTGTTGCCGACTAACTCTATAATGAACATTTTTTTGTATCTAGCAAATTAAGCTATAGTTATAAATTGATTATAATATCTTCTTTATTCTAAGATATTTATAACTCGATTTGAGGTACATCCATCAACTTGCTAAAATCTATAAATTCTATTTTGAACCATTCTCACTTGCTCACCCTATACATATTAACATTTATAGGAATTATCTTTGTAAAACTTTTCATCCACACTTAACTTCCTATAATGTGAAATTTAAGATGTACACCATTTATAAAATGAATAAAAGGTTGGGTTTGACAATATCGGTAAACAAATGCATATGTATTTTAGATTTCAAATAAGAAAGGAGCACCTTAACATCAATTCATGAAAAGAGTGGCTAAATTGCACTCACAAATAGTTTATAAATTCAAATTAGACTTAACTATCAATCTCATTTACCTAATTATTGAATGTAAAATTTCTTCCATATATTTTGACACACATTTGATATATATATA